>JAPYZS010000236.1:0-127762 GCA_030522925.1 Trissolcus japonicus | reverse complement strand
TCCAGTATTATCGTCTGGATGAACGCTATCCTGATTTTTTTCTATAGTTTTGGTTATAGTTTCGATCGGATATCCATCCTCTGTAACAGTTTCTGTAATTTTTTTAACAATCTTGTTACTTCCATGGTTAGACTCAGTCGCAGAGCTAGTCGTATAATAATTTTCCACTCCAGTAGTTTGGAGTTTTGACGTCCCATCTGGATAATCATAATAGACATAATCAACATATTCTTTTTGTTGATCTGCTCCAGGCTCTAGACCTTCATTCTCAGATGTCTTAATCTTTTTAATAATTATTTGACCGTTTTCTCCACCTTGAGATTCCAATTCGACATTCGTACCTGAGGACTGATCAACAGTGTTGGTGGTGTGAGTAGTAATTACTTGTGGAGAACCATGCTTTGTCTTTTTGATTACCTTTTTTGTCCTTCTAATGGTTTTTTTATTCGTTCCTGAACCAGGAACAGTATTTACGATGGTTTCGACAGTTTCATGAACATTATTTTTTCCGTGTGATATATGTCCATTGTCCTCTATAGTTTTTTCCACAGTCTCACTTGTTGTAACTATAGGAAATCCATCATGTGTTACCGTTTTGGTTACCTCTACATTTTTTTCAGTTTTGGTGCCTGAATCAGACGGATTTTCAACGTTCGTCTGATGATCTCCTTCGATCATTAGTTGGTCATTTGGATTTGGATTGTCTTCATAATAGATAGTTTTTTCAACTTGCGATTCGTTTTCAACTTTTTCATTTCCAACGGTTCCATTTTCCTCAACTTCATGCACCTCAGTCTCATCTCCCGACACTGATACAGTATCTGTATTTGGTTCCCCTACGTATGTTTTCTCATCTGGTACAACTTCTACCACGTTTTCTTGCTCCGGTTCCTTCTCAACTATTTCAGTTTCAGTACTAGTATTTGATTGTTCGTAATCCTTCACCACTTGTCCACCCATGTCCGGTTCCTCACTTTTTTCTGTATTTTCATCAGTTTCTCCAACTATTTCAATTTGGCCACTTGGCTTTTCGTTCCCACCTTGCTGTTCTAAGACAGATTCGGTATTTAAATTCTGATTATTGTCATTATAATCTACAATCTTCGAAATAGTCGCAGGATAATCGTTTTCATTATTTGGTTCTCCATGATCATAATAATTGTATGAATGTTGTTCTTCTGAATTTGATCCTGGTGTATCTTTTTCAACTTCTGTTTTGCTGATCTCTTCAATGGTCGTTTGACTCTCGGAGCCAGGTTCAGTTTCACTATCATTCACTTCATGGGATGTTTCCTCCTGTTCTGTAGATTCAGTAATTACTTTTTCACCTTGCAAATTAGATTCAAAATCAGTTTCTGAAGGTTCAATCGATTCGTTAGTTGTTTGGCTAGTAATTTCTTCTGATGACAAACCATCTTGAGGTCCCTCGTTCTCTGTACCTGGCGTTGATATATGTTCAACTAATCCGTCAGGAATTTGACCCTGGTCATTTATTTCTTCTGTTTCCAGTTCTTTGATCATTGTCTCAGTTTCAGATCCAGGAATGTGTTGTATATGTGTGGATTGCTGATCGTTGATCATCGGGTTTTGTGGTACTTCAATATCATTTTCATACTCGTGAATCTCTTCATCGACAGGCATCCCGTCTTTTATTATGGTTTTGGTTGTCTTTTTAATAACCTTACTGCTGGATCCAGTATTAGAATGAGTGTTTTGAGTTTCCTCTATCTCGTGAACATTATTCTGATCTTGGGAAACTAGGTTACCATTGTTGTCTATATAATTTTTTATAATTTTGTTTGTACTTACGACCGGAGATCCATTATTAATTATGGTTTTAGTTGTCTTTTTGGTGACCGTGTTAGATCCTGCTCCATGCTTAGTATTTTCCAAAATCGTTTGCTGATCTGATACTGGTTGATCAATTGTGTTTTTATTGATATCTGTACTTTGTGATTCGTAAGAATAGTCTGGACTGTCAGAGTTAGATGTATATTCATAAGACACTTCACCAGGTCGGAGTACCTTATTATGATTATCGGATGGATAATCATAATAGGTATAATCAACAGTTTCCGTTTGCTGATCGTCTCCAGGCTTTTGAATTTTATTTATTGTTTTAGTGTAAGTCGTTCCTGGTACAATATTTTTATTCTCGGATGTCTTAATCTCTTTAATAATCATCTGACCGTTTTTTTCACCTTGTGATCCCAATCCGATATTCATACCCGACTGATCAATAGTGTTGGTGGTGTGAGTACTAATTACTTGTGGAGAACCATGCTCTGTCTTTTTGATTACCTTTACAGTAGTTTTTTTGTTCGTCCCTGAACCAGGAACACTATTCACGATGGTATTAACTGTTTCATGAACATTATTTTGTCCTTGTGAATAATGCACGTTTCCATGATTCTGTGTCGTAACAGTTGGAGAAGTATTATGCGTTATCGTTTTGATTACCTTATTATTCACTATAGTTTTGGTTCCCAACCCAGAAGAATTCTCAATTTTTTCAACTTCCTGCATTTCTTTTTCATTTCCAGGTTCAGATTTTTGTTGGATATACTCAGTCGTCTCTTGTTCGTACGTATCTGGATTTCCTCCAGTAGGACCATAATCATAGTAGTATGTGTTTTCTACTTGAGAACTCGATGATGGTTGTTCAACACTGGTTGTTTCCTGATGTGTTACTATTTTCTCACCTTCCACTTTCTCTTGATCCGGCCCCTTCTCAACTGTTTCAGTTTTGTCAACGTACTGCACCTCATGTCCACCTTCTAATACAGTTTCAGTATTTGTTTGCCCATGTTCGTCCATCCCTTGTCCATACATGCCTGGACTTGTATCAGTTGAACCGTATGTAAATTCAGAATAATCGTTATAATTGTTACCTCCTGTCATAATTTGACTTCCATCCTGTACTTTCTCATCGTGTACTTCAATTTGACTTTGCTGTTCTGAAGAAACCCCATCATCCACCTGACCATTTTCAGTTCCTTCGATAACATGTACTACGCTTTCGCTATGTCCGGATCCAGAATCGCCGTTTACTTGACCATTACCGTGCACTCCTTCTTCAGACATTTCGGAATTCTCTCCGTTAGGACCAAGCGAATAATCATAATAAGTGACATATGAATTTTGATTTCCCGAATTCGATGTTGGTTCATTTTCGTTCACTTCTTCAGTCGATACAATTTCATGTTCTGTTATCGTACCTTGACCTTGTTCATCCTGATGATTTTCAGCTCCGTCGGCGCCGTGCATTCCACTTTCCACTTGATAGCCTTCCGAACTCTCCCCTGCAGGACCATAATCGTAATGAATATAGTTTGAACTCTGATCTTCTGAATTCGACATTGATTGTTCTGCTCCATTTGATGTATCACTTGTAGTGTGTCCGGATCCTGTATTCTCTATTATCTGAGTCTCCACTATTGACTCACCATTTTGTCCCTCGTGATTTACTATTGGTTGTTGTATAACTCCAGTTCCTGTATTAGTGATGGTAATTCCTTGTATTTTTTGATTTTGCGATGACATTGTTCCTTGTTGACTTTGACCACCTTTAATAACCGTTGTTTTATGTGTCTCTTTAATGGTATGTCCCTGTCCTGGCTTAGATACAATTGTCTGAACCGTATGCCCGTTTGCCATTGAACCTTCGCTTTGACCAATTTGTCCTGAATTGTGTACCATGCCATTTTTTGTCACTATCTTATGTGTACTGATTTGTGTAGGTTGTTTGATAATATTCACATTCTGCTTTTGCCCATTTTTAATAACTTTTGTGATTACTTTTCTTCCACCACCTGGATACGATTCTCCACTCATCTGATTTTGGTAGATTGATGTTTGACCATTATTCGCCATTCCTTGGTGCATCATGGTCTCGCGTGATCCTCCATGGATCCAATTTTGTAAACCCGCATGTCCTGACAAGTTGTTACCATACTTCACTCTTTTTGATGCAAATCTACCACCATCGCCATGTAAACCCATTTCCATCTGTTTTCCATTACTATATGAATGCTGTTCCTCGTCACCACTGAAAATACCTAAAGGTTTTGCTATAGAGTGAAGAACATTGGATATGAGCGATGTTCCTGATCCTATTAAAGACAAATGTCCCTTGGCACGTAAATCCAGGGCTTTATTATGTACGCGTACGTGTTCACCGTGTCTGCTGTGTCCATAAGGTACATGAGCAGATATCTACGGAAGTATAAAAAATTAAATATTAAAAGGGAAAACAATATTGAGTTTATATTTTGCATAAGATTGAGTGAAATACTTACAGGAGATGAGATATAAATTGATACGATTAAGAAAAGTGTAAGCTTTCTCATATTCGACTACCTATGAAACAAAGGAATGAAGAACTAATTACTTGTTTTTAAAAGATTCAATTTGAAAGATGCGAGATACGGCGTGATGGATTGATACTTTTGCTAATTGAACCTCCTCGTAAAGATGTTCTACATGACCATACCTCATTTCTAAACAATTCTGTGACACCAGATACTTTTATACACGTGTTACATGCTTGTTGCTTGGAAAATTTCTCATTACATTCATCAAAACCCAACAAATAATTGAGTTGTTTATAATAATTTGTTTCCTTCTTTATTGTTGTTTCTGAATTAGTTTTTTTTCGTATGCTTAATAAATGGTTTAACATATTGAATTCATTTAAGAAATTTACATATCTATGAAACATTCATTTAACACATTCCCTGCACGGCTTTATCCCCTCCATTTCACACAACCAAACAATTGGTCTCACCCATACAGTTTTGAGTCGATTGAACAGGGAGTGAGTTAATTTGCAAAAATTTTTAATTTGATTCTCTTTGAGAGTGACGTAATTTTGTATTATAATAAATATATATTTATGTTATGAAACAATATTGAATATACTATTCTTAATTTTACACATGATAATTATATTTAATTATGCAATTATTACGGTCTTATGCGAATTAGATTCGAGTCACGTAAATACTTCAGTCACAATCTTAATTACGTCTGATTCTTTAAAGAAAATTTCTGTACTATATTCATATTTTGGACATTACTTGGAAGCCTTAGAAATAAAATAGTTTGACGGAATGGTTAGTAGTTTAAGGTAATTTATAAAATTTTACAATACTTGTTACACGTTAAAAAATAAACAATCATGTTTCTGGAAATGTAAGAATTAAGTTTTACGAGAATTTCTTTTAATAAAATTTGAGTTAATTCGTATATATTATAAATGAGCAAACGTTCTTTAAAATCAATACCTTTTTATTCCAATACGATAAGTTAAGTACAGGTTTACTAAGCAGTTAAAAAAGTTTTATACCTCTCGTATACCTCTTGAATTCCCTTTTTAAAAAATTGAACGAACAATATAATTTCAGCTAATTTCCTATTACGTTTATTTAAAGAAAAGAAAACTAACAAAATTAATACAATAAAATTCTTTAATTAAAAAACTCATTGTTTTGAAATAAGAATGCAAATTGAATTTTGGAACTGGTTTAAGTCTATAGATAAACAATACTGCGTCGCAAAAGACGCAGTAATCATTTCGTCGCTAAATTATATTTTTGTACAAATTTCAAAAGTACGATACAAGATTGTTCATCAATTTTTGGATGCAAATAGGATTATAAGGTGATAAAATAAGTAAATACCATTTTGTTTAGGGCACTACGAAATTATTTATTTATCATTCAGTTACAATATAGATTTCTATTTTCGAGATATTATGAAAAAATCATGAAAAGCAGTAGTGCATCAGGTTATGAAAGTTTAGTTACTAGCTTGTGCTTGAGCTTGGGCTTGAGCTTGACCCTGAGATTCAGAACCTTCTTCACCGTTCTTCATCATCCCCCCCATCATTCCCATTTGCGCCATCC
Organism: Trissolcus japonicus; assembly: GCA_030522925.1. Taxonomy (NCBI): domain Eukaryota; kingdom Metazoa; phylum Arthropoda; class Insecta; order Hymenoptera; family Scelionidae; genus Trissolcus; species Trissolcus japonicus. Next base: position 121,856 of record JAPYZS010000236.1, on the reverse strand, counting down.
CCATTCCACCATATCCGCCCGTATGTCCCATTTGTCCCATTCCCATTCCACCATATCCGCCCATATGTCCCATTCCACCACCATATCCGCCCATGTGTCCCATTCCCATTCCACTATATCCTGAGCTCATGTGTCCCATTCCATAGCCGCCTCCATAGTATCCACCGCATCTGTATGGGTAACCGTATATATATCCGCCATACTGCGGATGCCCGGCCATCATCACGCTCGAGCTCTGTTGATGAGATGCCATCAACTCCTTTTCAAGATCTTTTTGTTGCTGTTGCTGCTGTTGTTGTTGTCCTCCGAGTCCACCTGCTCCTCCCTGCTGCTGTTGTTGTTGTTGCTGTTGTTGTTGCTGCTGTTGTCCTGCACCGAATCCGAATCCTCCTCCCTGTTGTTGTTGTTGTTGTTGTTGCTGCTGCTGTTGTTGCTGTTGTTGCTGACCTTGAGGACGCTGCATCGGACGACCTGCCATGACAGGACGGGGGTAGCCTACTTGACCTCCGGCTACATTCTAAAAATATTTTTCATACAAATGTAATTATCGTTCGTATCGTATCATTATTTACTCGTTAATTAATGAATAATCAATTAACAATATTAAGATTCTTCTAGATACGCAGATCAAAATTATTTCTTAAATGTAGTAATCATTTGTAAATAAATCACCATAAATATGTTTAATGTATGTACAAGTATATGTTTTTTTTATTGTTTTGAATAAAAAAAAGCTTTTACCGCCAGCAGCACGGAGAGTACAGAAAGGACGACGAAAATCATCTTTGTCATCTTGACTTGTTTTTTTGATACTGAGAAAACCTGTGGAGATTTGTATAATTTTATAAAACATTGTGTTCAAATATAAATTTCGTATTAAAAATTTTTAATTTTAAGTCATTTTATTCCATATGAAATGCTCACTTACCAGAATGGACTCGCAAGGACCCAAGGAAATTTTCCTAATGATGAAACCGAGACGGTTGGCAAATTTATATAAAAATCTGCGAATACGAAAAATCCATTCCGTTCATCCATCATCGGGATAATTTACTCATTGACAAATTTATTCTTCGCAAAAATGAGCAATTTTTATGCACAATCATGGAGAAATTAATTTGCAAGATGTTGAAAACATTTCGATCACACCACCTTTATTTCGGCTGTAATTGAGTGTTTGAAAAAAGTCAATTTTCCGCATGTTTATGTTCGTCATATTGTAAATAGCGATAAGAGAAGAAATAAGAATATTTAAAATTTCAAGGATTATGTTAATTCAAGTTTAGGCTCTCGAAGTTCGTTTTTTTATGAAACCATTTGAATTAGACAAGGAGCCCCAACTTAGATACTGAAAATTCACATGTTGGAATATCATGTAATACCGGAGCGTAGGTTGTCGTCCCAGAGGCTCTCTGAGGTAACGGCAACTTTACTGACCTACTAAGTGCTTTCACGATCAGCCAGTCTCGGTCATTTCCAAAGTTTACTCGATGTCGTGCATACGTAAATATGTTGATTGGCGATGCAATTAAGAATGCACGTGTTCGATTTCTCTTAATTGGTCCACACTCAAAAAATTTAACTCGATCTTCTCCCAAGTCAGCTTACTTTTTTTTTCTCTTCCAATATAGCGATAAAAAAAGTTCAATTCAATTTTTCGCAATCAGATCCTTTCTGACAAAATTAACTGTTTCGCTGTTATGCAAAAAAGTACCTTTTTCAGACGCCATTTGAATCTCTTCCACCTTTTTGATTTGTTTAATTTTTTTTCTAAGCTTTATAATTTTAGTATCATTATTTTGATCCATTTTCATTCGTTTTTCAACTCTCGAATAACATCCTCATTGGCTTAAATGGAGTAAAAAAGAATTTTAAGAAGCCTCTCCTGGTGGAATATTCATATTCAAATTATCAGGCATTCTCTGAGATTTTAGTTTACCGAAATCCAGATAACTTCTGGAAGAGTGAAACTGCGTTTATGGTGGGACCAACGAGGGACAGGTTCTCTTCAGGAAGCGATAGCCATGGGTCTCAGTTTACTCACAACCTTGAAAGAGATTGCATCCCCTCGTGACGATGCGGTGCCGCGGTGTTTGTACCTTCTCTCTACTCAGCTTGCTGCTTTTTGTTTCTTTGATTCTAGTCAGTGCCGGTCCTACGAAAAAGAACCTACAGAAAAAAAATTCAACTTTGTCCTTGGAAAAGGACCTCAGCACGGTGAAGAAAAAAATCTTCAATGTAACAAGGTCAACTATTTAACTATTGCTTTGAATTGAATTGAATTTAAAATTTTATTTTTTCAATTTAAAATCATGAAACGATATTTCATTTTATTTATTCAAAACATTTTTCAATTTTTAGTTAAGCCCTGATAGTTGAAAATAAGTATACGGATGATGAAATTTTACTATCAAATAAGCAAAAACTGAAAATCCCGTTTCAAACGTCTATCATTCGTTCTTGTGATTTTCTTCATAGGCGTATCCTAGCCAAAGGTCTATGCTCGGGTCTAAGTCTCAGGGTTATGTATGAACTGTTAACTCGTAAAAAACTTTTTTTTCCTTCCACATTATTTTTTTCAATATTTAGTACGAAATTTTTTTGAATTAAAATTTCGTTTTATGCTTTTAAATTAATTTTCGCATCAAAATTTTAAATGATGAGGATGGAGAAAAATGTTCCACTCCCATAAAACCGGCATTGAAATTCTGCAAATTACGTTTTACTTTTCTCCGTCTAAAGTGTCAAGATTTTATGATCTCGTAATAACGTAACTTTATCGTCATTATATGACCGGCTATGAAACGAAAGCAACGAAAAACGCGAATACAGTTGGTTCGAATAAAAATGTTGGTCAAAATTGAATACCGCGAGGAAATGTGTAATTAATCGGTTGCACTCTATGAATACTAATTCAGGTCAAGCGCGACTTTGTACCTTTCCTCGTGTCCAAGATAATACACAACAGGTTGTATATATTTTTCTTGGGGCATCTATTATTTATGTATAGGATAGAGATTCCGTGCCGTTAGTTTTGAGTATAATGTCAAATCAGAATCGTGCGTTTGTTCGCCACAGAATATTGCGCAACAAGGAATCATTCTAATATTCAAGTTTCAATGGGTGATGAAATAGGTGGAACTGTAACCCGTAACGGTATAGTGATACGATGAACATGACATGGGATATTTTTTTTTTTTTTTGAAAGAGTTATACGATTCATATGTTATTAATTAATATATTAATTAAATCATTGTCAAACAGAACTTTTCTATTTCTAAAACAATCGATTGAGAAGAAAACTATTTATTCGCATTTATTTATAAAGTTTCAATTATGTTTATAATTTAATTTATATAAAATTTAATTTCATGCATCAAATGTTTTAGCTTTATAAATGAAAGTAATGATATTAAATAAATAACTTGTTTCCAGACCGAACGAGCAACCCCTAAACCGCGCGCAACTCAACGGCCTGTGTTCAGAAGACACCTGGAGGTATGACGAAAATCGAGAAATAGATTATTTGGAAGAAGTGGAAGAAAAAACATCCAACGACTTGCAAGAAAAACCTAAATCTCTTAACGTTAATGCAGAGGGTCGGGGGTTTTCTTTCTTTGACATGGTCGAAAACGTGTTTACATCAGTAGCAAACGGCCTGGGCTCTCTTGTGAACAATTTCGTCGCAGGGGAATCGAAAAGTTCAAAAGTCCCATCTAATAGAGTGAATTACAAAGATTTTCAACTTATAAGAATATTCGCAAATTCTAAGGCACAACTTCGAGATTTGAAAGAGATCATAAGTGTGGAACCGGAAGACATAAAATTCTGGACCATGCCCTCAAGAAACAGGTACTTAAAACGAAATTCATACTACGCATTAACAAATTAAGCTAAATCTCTGAGATTGAAATGAATAAAGATTAAACAAAATAAATAATCAAGAGCAGCGTTTTTTCATCCCATTCATAGAGATTTGAATCGTCAAGGTCTCTTTGTAAAAAGTTTGGTATTAAGAATTTAATTATTTTATCTGAAAGCAATTAGAGTAATATGAATTTCAAATAAAAAACAGATGATGATTACATACTTTTTTTATTTGCGAAATGTACATTTCAGATCAACGGATGTTGTAGTTTCTCCGGCTTACATTGAGGATTTCAAGGAATTTCTAAAAATCAGCAACTATAATTACACTATTTTGATGACAGACGTCCAGGTATTTATTAGAATCGTTCAATGAACCATAGAAAATGAATTATGAAATGAAGTTGCATTTCTTCAATGAAATTTTCCGTTCGTAGAAAAGCATTGCCAATCAGAATCCAAAGATGTCTAAAGAACAGCGCCAGGAGTTGGTATCTAATAAAGGTCATCCGTTGACTTGGAAGCGGTACCACAGAATATCTGGTTAGTACCTATTTTTTGTTGTTACAAAAAATATTTAAATCGCGTTTCTAAATATTTATTCTATACAAATTTCGCATCATTAAAAAATATTAATTTTCTTATATTTAGACATCAATACTTATATGGATTACTTGGCCGAACGTTATCCTAAAATTGTGACCCTGGAAAATATTGGAAAAAGTTTTGAAGGTCAACCATTGAGGGTTGTCAAAGTTTCAACAGGTCCCAGTAAGGATGGCGAACCAAAACCAATGATTTGGATTGACGCTGGTAATTACGATGTTTGAAAAACGAACAAACTGAACATAACATTGTTACTAAAAGAAGATGCAATAACTGTGGTGTCAGTATTTTTGACATCAGATTAGATATCATTGAGAACTGAAATTGAAGATTAATCGAATTTGAAAGGTATGCACGCCAGAGAGTGGATTGGTCCAGCAGTGGCGACGTACATCCTAAGTCAATTAGTAGAGAAGCACTCGTCGCACACAAAGCTATTGGAGATATCAGATTGGGCAATTTTTCCGGTCGTAAATCCTGACGGCTACGAGTACAGTCACACCACTGACAGACTGTGGCGCAAAACCAGGAGCAATCATGCGGACGCGAGCAACGAAGCAAGGTGAGACCGACGATTTATCAGTCCGTGAAACCCAATTAAAAATCGTCCATGAAAGCAGAGTTCGCGCGAAATCTTTTTCTAAACTGATAATCCGAGCAGAAGGATCTTCCTCGGATCATAAAACGCGCTTCTTTTTTTTTTCTAGGTCGACAGGACTTTTTCAGCTAGTGTCACATTACGCTAGGTGGCTGTTTGCCAGTTGCGAGGGCGTCGATCCAAATCGTAACTTTGGCTTTCATTGGGGCGAAAAAATATTCAGCGGAGCAGCCAGCGAAGATCCTTGCTTCGACACTTATTCTGGACCGTTCGCATTTTCCGAACCTGAAACCAGAGCTATGTCGGAGTACATCATGAATAATAAAGATAATATCAAGTAAGGCAAACAGAGACGAAAAAATATCCAATATTTCGTTCAATGAATGTTGAATAAATTGAAATTTACTTTTCATCTTAATTTCAGAGTTTACCTGACTTTGCATTCGTATTCTCAAATGCTGCTGGTACCCTGGGGATTTACCCGAGCAAAAAGCACAGATTACGATGACCTTGTGAATACTGCTAAAAAAGCTTCCAAAGCCATCGCAAAAATTCATGGAACACAATATCAAGTTGGTTCTGCTTCGAGTTTATTGTATCCCACAACTGGTATGTTTCTGAATCATCTCTTTTTTTTTATTTTTGGTGTAACAACATTTTTTATGACTCACTTTATTGATCATTTTTTTCAACAGGTTCCTCTGACGATTGGGCTAAAGGTGAAGCTGGAATAAAATATTCGTACACAATGGAACTTCGAGATCAGGGAAATTATGGCTTCCTCCTGCCTGCCAGACAGATTGTCCCAACAGCAAGAGAAACTTGGGCTGGTATTCGCGCGCTTACTCGGTCTGTTATTTGCAGTTAGGCCTGGAAATTGTAATAAGATGAAGATTATAATGAAATAAATTGAAACAGAGACAGCTTCAAAGTAGAGAAAGCAAGACATAAAAAAAGGGAAAAAAGAGGGGCCTTAATTCTCGAAGCTGTCACTGTTTCACGAATGTACATACAAACACGAACTGAAATGCTCAAGAGAGATTACGTTCGGAGCACAAAGTTTGTTCTTGTAAATCGTTTAAATAACTTGATTTAAATTATTTATTTATAGAAGTTGTGATTTAGCTTATGATAGACTGTTAATTAATTTTGTATGAATAAATGAGTTGGATAAGTAATTAGACAATAACGTGACTTTCATATTGATTTATTTATCCTCTGAAAATTAAATACGTAACTTTCGTATAGCAATATGTAAAATAATACATGTTTCGGCTATGTAAACTTTAAACCACATTAATAATATTATATTGTAATATAATAATAATATAATAATAATGTAATACGAATACGTATTAGTAACAGTGGTACAATAAGTTTTTGTTTCTTTTTTCGTGTTTCCTTGTTTCTTTTTCATTTTTTTTTACAACAACGTATCGCAATCAAGATCGACTTTCAAAAGTGACTGATGAAATGAAAGATTTTATGCAAAAGAAAAAATTATCAAAATGGTAGGAAGATAGAAAACGACTTATCAAATACTCGCGCTACAACTCGTCGTCTAAAATTGCATTTAGGTAGGTCGATGATTAAAACGTGTCTTCGACTCCTGCAAAAAGTCGTCAGCTATGAATTTGTTTAGAATTTTTAAATTGTTTTTCGCTTTTCGTTTGCCTGATCAAGAGTCAATGAGAAATAATCATTGACCGATCAAAAATGAAGCTCGATAGAAAAGTGACAAAAATCTTCCGAACAATAAAATGATTATTTCCCTTTATTTACCATCTTTTATCTCTTACTACAATCAATTTCATTTCTCATTGAAATTCGATATCTTGCTCATTAATTTTATTTACTTGTTTAATTTTATTTTAGTTGTCGTTCCTATGATTATGTATAATAATTGATTTTCTTTTTCGTCGATCACTAATCATCGATCATTCGTCAATCAATTCAATTGTTCATGCAGTTCTTAGTCACCTAAGTATTTGAGCCAGTAACACTGATTTACTCTCCTCAAATATCGTTTCTCTCCCATCACTTTTAAGTACATTTTACAATTTAAAATATATATATTTTTCTAAGACAGATATTGTGTAACTTTGTTCGCAACCGGCGAATAATAATAGCAATTCATTTTTGTTATGTTTTTCTCTTTCTTTTTAATTTTACTTTTTTAAATCGTGATTTCGTTTATAACTCTTTTTTTTCTATGGCATCGTTTATTCTCGATTATATCTGTTTGTTTTTAATTTTTTAATTTTTTTAATTTCATATTTACAAACTCAAAATTGATCGTGAATGAATGTACTTGTTTGTTTTTTTAAGGTAAAAAATGAAAAACTGATGATGAACAACTAGAGAAAGTTCCAACACATTCATATATACATATAAAAAATCGTAAATAAATTATTGTCTCATCTAACATCGATTATTCGGAATGTCTCGAAAAATAAACGTGGCAAATTAATTGATGCATCGATTCGAGAACTCACGGTTTATAAAAATAAGTCTCGCAAGTGCCTGATTCAATCAAATTCGTTTAATACTATATTTCAATCCTACTTCAACGAGAACATATTCGTATATATTTATTTGCGATCAATAAATATATGCAGATATGCAAACACTTGATACACATACTATCAACCGAATCGATAAATCGAAAAACAATCGCTGAGGAATAGCCGATGAGAAATACTTTGAAAACGAGCTTATAATACTACAACATTACTATCCGTAAAAATGTATCAATGACACACAAACATGTGCAATGTTTTTTTCCTCAATAAAAACGATATCATTGATAAAATCGGTTATCAAATGTGAATCAATAATGTTAAAGTCTCATCGATCAATTCCCATCGATCATAAAATCGGAGGTGTCGACGTCTGGCGTGATTGTTCGTCCCCACAGATGATGCCATAATATCGAATGTCTCTTATATTACAATATATAACTACAGTCTCATCAAGTCCTGTTTCGAATTCCAACGTCGCTATTAATTCCAAACTTCTATGTATTTACAACAGACTACGTGCAGCGCCGCCTGTCCGTAAACTAACAGGTGGCGCTGCACGAAAGAGTATCGAACCGAACAGTGTTGCCGAGAAAAGAACCAAAGAAGAAGGGCGGAGGAATGTGATCGGGAGTATCTTGTATATAGTAACTCATTATATACATCAATCTTTGGCGCCACCTGGGTTCACTTAGCAGAATTCAACGGCAAACAAAACATCTGCAGCAGGCCCTTGCGCGGGTTCTCGTCATCTACGTCATCAAAATCTTTCTCGTTCAGCCGACAGATGGCATTGTTATTGACACTGCTCAAATTGAGATTACCGTTACTCGAGTAGTAGTCGCTTTTTGGATAGAAAGCACTGTTTGGGAACAATGAGCTGTCAAATTCGATCGAGTTGCTGGTGTAGAGGGCGCTGTCGGTGCAACTGAAAGGTAGTGGAGGGGGAGGTACGCGGTATTCCCCGAGCTCGAATTTCGTGTTATCGTAAAGGGGCGGTGAGTATGACAAAGTGAAGATGTCATCGTGATACGCCAGGTGGCGCGCGCTGTTGATGCAGTGGAGAGTGTTGTTCAGCTGCAACATCGCGAAACGGTCCTCCAATTCGTACATGTAGCACCGTCCTAAGATCGGCGAGTCTTCGCGGTAAGGCACAACCGGTAGTGTGCCCGCCTTTGTGCTAGCCGGGGTTTCGACGCTGTAATATAATAATTTGTTTGTTAAGTAACAATTCTATTACTTTTCGTCATATTATATTTTTGTAGCAAAAATGTTTACCCAAGATAATCTTCTTGTCACACGCAATCCTCCAATGACATAAGCAGAGCGTTCACATATTCAAAACCCTCGAATTCGCTTTGATCGATGTTCTCGATGATTTTCCTACAAAATAAGAGTGAAATTAGATCTTGGGGTTTTGGTTGGCTCGCATCCGATGCAATTAATAGTCAATGAGGAAATAAATGACTCACGGATCATCGGGCGTCAGATGGACTGGCTCGTCCGTGAACTCGGGTGGGAAGTTCGCCAAGTCGCGATCCGAGTCTAAACGTGGCTTGTACGGCGGCGTCACTTGTTTCTGCTCCAGCTGAAATCAGATCCCAATCAGTGTTATTATAAATCCCAACTGCTCGGATGTTTTCAAACTCTTTATTCAAATTGCATTACAACCCAAATGATGAATCCACACAAATCGAATCGTAGTTATTGTTTGGTTATTATAATTTATTGGAATCCATAAATGAGAGACTAATTATGTTAAATTACCATAAACCAATCAATAGCCTTGAAGAAGGGATGCATAGTAATATCAACAAATCCAGCCTGGCCTCTTGCACAACCCAACCTCTCGGCAGGATTTTTACAGAGGAAACCTTTCAGCACGGAACCAGCTTTTACGGACAAGGAACGAGGGATACGGATGGTCTTCTGTAAGATGACCTGGAAGAGGTAATCCTCAGTGTTCTGGTCAGGATTTTCCGACGCCCCGGCGATGTCGAACGGACTGCGTCCTGCGAGCATCTCATAGAGCAATACTCCAAGTGCCCACCAGTCTACCGAGAAAGAGTAATCTTCTCCTCGCAAAATTTCCGGCGCTATGTAGTTTGGCGTTCCGCAGAAGGTGGCAGTGGTGTCACCTTCACGAACGCCCTCTTTACACATGCCGTAGTCTGTTAGTTTCACGTGACCTTCATGATCCAAGAGGACATTGTCTAGTTTAAGATCACGATATATGATTCCTGAAAAAAAACAAGAATAATAATGCAATTGTGTTATTAAGTTGAGCATGCTATTTTATCTCATCTATTTTTTATTATTTATTAATACGAAATTGTATAAATGAACCTTTAGTGTGCAAAAAGTTGAGAGCAAGACTGATCTCAGCCGCATAGAAACGAGCATGCTCTTCCGGTAAGCGGCGCTGTCTCTGCATGTGGAACATAAGATCTCCCCCGCGAACAAATTCGATAACAAAAAATAGTCGCGAAGGTGTCTGGAAGCATGAGTGTAAACCGACCAGGAAGGGATGGTTGGACGCAGTTTCGAAGACGTGTTTCTCAGTCTGCACCCAATCGATGTCCTCATCGTCGGTGACCAGAGCTTTCTTGATCACCTTCATCGCGTAGATCCGCTTGGTGCGCTTCAGCTCGACCATAAGCACCTTCGCGTACGAACCGCGACCGATCACGCGAATCAACTCGAAATCGTTCAGCGAATACTGTTTTTGCATTTCACCACTGCCATCGCCCCCGGCCACTACGTCCAGGGCCAACTCATTGTCTTCGCTCGTTGTTTCTGAAATGAACCATTTGCAATTTAAATTCATTTTTTTCACCCATGCAGAATATTTTGTTAGATAATTCACTATTTCAACTTTCATTTTTTATTTTCTTTTTTGATTATTTTATTTTGACGTTTCTTCTTGATTTTATTTGAATTTTGAATTTCAATGGAAATATTTGAATTAAAAATTGAATTCCACTTGAATTTCAGTTCGAAGCAAAGTATTGGAACGAAATTGCACAAAAAAGGGACACAAACGTCTTCGGTAGTCTGTGGGTGAAATTTCCAATTCGTCTGGCAAAGGAGCAGCTGAACTCGAAGGCGGAGAGTCGGGCTGTTGTTGGTCACCATTGCTGTCCTGCTGCGGCTGCTCAGAAATTGGCTGTTGCTGCTGACTGAGGCAAGGAATCCGTACAACTTTGTGGCACTTTTTATGCACGAGAAGTTTGCATTGTATGCATTTGAATCCCTGCCGTCCAAGACCCCAAATGCGATCCCGACAGTATGCGCAGAACGCTTTCTGAAAATTCAATTTCAAACAATTAATGGCAATCAAAATCAGAAAGCGCTTCTTCCTGAGCTTTTCTCTTTCAGACAATTGATTGAATTTAAAATTTGAATCTTTCAATCTTTAATTCTGATTGAAAAAAGAAGAAAGAAAGGAGAGGTGATTTTAAAATGTGGCTGAAAGAAGGAAGGAATTTAACGTTAACATTTTGCACGGACACTGAATGATTTTTTTGTATTACGGATGAGTTCGGGATTATAGAAACATGGATATTGGAAGCAGGATGGATTTCACTTGGCATCATGAAAAATACAAGAGATTGTTTGGAGGAGCGGCTGCGACTTGATGAAGACAAACGGCCGCTACGAAATTTGATGCACGATATATTGCAATCCAAGAGTTTGAAATCAAGTGGGATTTTATTCATGATCAGACAGGCGAGCCGAGGCAATCGCGGTAATAGAAACGTCATTTAAACGAAGAAGCGTAATTTTGTCGACACCGCGCAAGGTGTAGATGTGCGAATGTGTGTATGAGCGCGCATCAATAAATAAGAGGGGATTGCTGTTAATGCATCATCACCAACTCTTAACGTCACCTTCCAACTATTAATCTGAATTGCCGCCAAGGATACGTGACAGCGCCGCCTATCCATCCTTATTATTCAAAAATAAACAACAACAGTCAAGTTAAAATGTTCAAATTTTAATTCAATCAAGCATCGTGAAATTCGATAATCAAGAAATACATCTTCATTCAATCCCAAACAATTCTTTTTCATTCATCGTGTTTTAGTAATTAAAATAATTACCCGATTAAACCTCTTGGCTTGGAAGATGTGTCCATTGACTCTGTAAAGTTTTCTCCATCTGCGAGCTCCGCGTCTGTAAATGCTCCCTGCGAAAAGTGCAAAAATCAATAATCGACGGGGTTAAAAAAATAGTTTTCAAATATTTCCTCTTAATTAGAGGAAGAAAAGCGAAGCGATTGTGATGAAACGGGTGTTATCGATCGCGTCATTAGCAAGAGCCTCACTCGATCTCCCAATTAAGAGGGCCTCAAAAAGGAAACATCCAGGCGCAATAATTATGCGCGCTTCAAATAAAACGAAAACCCGGGCAAATGCGACCAATAACAGCGAAAAAGGAAAAACAAAAAAAAACAGAGAAAAGAAAACTGGAAGTGAAACACACAGCGCCCTGTAAATGTGAGCCTTGCAATTTACAAAAATGAGCATTGTGCTCTCTTGGCACAATGATTATTTGGGTCAAAGTAAGGTCAAGTTTATTTTTCCTCCGTCATTTCAACATTTTTCACCCCTTTTCTTTTTGGCATGAACCTGCGACTGGAAATAGAATTGCTCGTTAACAAAATCCGATATTTTTTTTTGCAGGGACTTGCTCAAGGTCAATGAAAAGAGAAAGAACACGTCGTCCCACCTTCCGGTCACTTTTTTTTCAATCGACCAATTTGCAAAGAGAACTTTTTTTACTTTAAATTTCGTCCAGTTGAAAAAAAAAGAAGAGAAAAAGTAAAGTAGCTGAGACGTTAAAAATTGTTGAATCATAAAAAATCTGAGGAAAAGAAAAATGAAAAAATGGGAGGAGAGAAAAGAAAAAAAAAGGAAGAAGAAGACGAAGAAGAAGCTTTGGAGAGTTAGTGGAGTGTTTGGTAAACCCAAGCGATTGTCGTAAAAAATGCAGAAGATCGCACGTCGCGCCTGGTCTCTTAATTAAAAATGTAAGGCGTTTTGCACACGAGGTGAAAAGCGGAACGAAAATGTACTTACTGTCTTCTCCCTGACATGCCATCCCAGGGGCACGCGGCACATTTGGGAAAACTGCAACAGACAAAATGGCATCGGATTAGCAACGGGCTTGTGTCGGCTGACGTCACGCCGCTTTTAATGAGAGAGTGTGTCACAATTATTATTTCATAATGTCGATAAACCATCCGCGTCCTTTTTCGTAAATAATTAAACAGACAAAATTGAGGCGAATTTTCATGGCCCTTTGGATCCTCCGGCAATTAACCTGTTTAGATTGTCATGAGTTTAATGAATTTTATACACACCGGCTTGACATTTTCATTTTTAATGCAACCGTTAATTCAATCCTCTGATGTATTACGCAAAAAGTTACAAAATTATTATTTGTTCCTTTTTGCAGAAACATTTATAGAAAAGTGAAAGGAACAAAAAGTTGGTAATTAAAAAAGAAGTGAATAGGAATAAAGGAGTTGGATTTTTGAATGGAACCTAGGGGATTTTTGTGTAAACACCTTTCCTCTCTTTTTGAATCTACAGCAATCTTGTCGAGGTCACCCGCGTGACCGTACAGTGTTGGAGCAATGAGAACAGTATGTCCCACTTTAGTCTCTAATATTGAGGTTGTTTTATGAGATGATAAGGGCCCAAACTCTTCAACAACGCAATCGCATGTCCTCCAACCAGCCGCACTTACAAAAGTTCAACTATAAAGTTCTGTTCAAATAGTGATGCTTCAAGATAAAAGAATGTTTCCATGAAAACCTACATCTCAAACGCAATAATAAAAAGGAAAATCCATATATAAAAATGTATCAACCGAGTTTCATCACTTTTTTTTTTTTTTTTGCAAGTTCAGTTTTGGTCTTCTTATATTTAACAACTGAAAAAAAGAAGAAAAACCGATTACTCTTCACGGAAAATTGTTCTGGAATAAAATTATTGTTTGATTTGTTAGCGGATCCCAACCGAGATACCAGCGAACAAGGGTGGGGGTCGCAAAAAGTTGACTTATGGCAGCAATCACGCGAGCTTCGCTCATAATTCGCAAGTTTTGAAAGCAAAGCAGTACCTACGCGCGTATATATACATGGCAAACACTTAAAACGTCTCTTGGCCACGGCGCCACTCCGGACGGAGTTTGGCAAAGATTTACGAAGTTCCTGGACGCAGTTTGTCGCAGTACGCCCCCTCTCGGGCAAAAAGTGCACCAAATTTTGGAACCCGATTGAGAACTTCCGAGGTTGAATTAGGTCGCCTTCTCGACACTTTTTTTAAAAACAAATCCCACGATCTATTTGTTTTTCGTTTAATTTGTCCAGTAACTTTTGACCTTCGACCTTAAAAAGAATCTTTAAAATGTCGACTTCTATGACCAATTTTTAATTGTCTTTCTTAACAGAGACAGTTGGGGTAATTGTCATACCTTGGGGTAAATGTGACACTCAAATAACTTAGTAACTAATTTGAAAAATAAATTTCTTTTGTCCAGGCACATTTATCCCACCTGTCACAATTACCCCAACTGTCCCTATTGCAATTAGTTTGCATTTTATTTGTTCAATATTGTTTGACCTTTGACCCTTTCAAAATTGTTTTTGACTTTTGATTTGTTGGAATTTTTTTTTTTTTCAATAAAGGTACATCATACATTTTTTCATATTTTATCGGTGCAATGAACGTGAAATGAGAGAAGATTCCAATCACTTGAATACCACTTGATGGAAATTGGTCTATTTCCTAGTAACTTTTTCGATAGCCAATAACCGGAGCGAAATAACCAAACAGGGAATAAAAGTGAACAATGTGGAGATAGCGTGACAATGGAACAAACGCGATAAGGATCGATTGGCGGAAGATTATGCGTTCGTCAATCTCCACCGTATCGCTCGCTCCGAGAGAGAGGGGGGTAAGTGCAAACGTTTTGCGCGTTGCAACGGACCGTCTGGCATCTTCGCAAAGCCTGCTCAAAGCTACAACATAACCGGTGTAATTTTGCTACAAGTCATGAATCGGCAAAGGAACAGCCACTCAGGATCCGCAGTAATTTGGCCAAAGTAGTGGTCCGCGAGGCGAGTCCATGATTAAAACCGTATTTTCCGTGCCAATTTGAATTTATTCGACGAATATTAAACAACGGTCACCATTAAGCAGATTTGGTTAATTAAATTATTGCAAAACTTGGAAAAAAGTCAAAAATAAAATCGGATCAAAAACTGCAGGCTGGAAAATTGTCTACCAAAAGTGTTGAAAACTAATTAGGATTGATTAATCAAGTTTGTTTAAATAATTATTAATTATCGATATATAAGTCCTTGGGGGAAACACTTTCAACTAGAGAGCGACAACAATTTCTGAGTAACTTTACCAATTCTCGTTTATTTTTGTTTTATTTTTAACGTTGAGCTTGTTTCAAAATGATGTGGAATAATTAATAAAGCGTGGTTCGCGATACCGACATTATTTCATTATAAATAATCACTGTCACGTGCAGGGGATAAAATTTTACACTCAAATTATTTGCAGGGTTGAGTAACTTCGACCTTTTAAAACCTTATCTATTTTTCACTCAACGAGTCTGAATTCACCGATTGCATTACGATGTACTCTGACAAATTAAATGTTATTTGACATATCATCCTGAGCCTGAGCGTTGTCAATCCCTATTTCCCAAGCCGATTCTCTTCGCATATAGAAAATCGATCCACCCTTTTTGAGTGACAGAAATACAATTCAAAATTGCATTCATAAATAAAACAGGACACCAAAAAAAGATGCTCCAGATTAAGCTCATAATGAATGTCAAGGTGCCAGCTGATTGAATCCTGTATCCAGACTCTCCTGGTTCATTAATGCGGCATATTTATAGCCTCAATTTATCTGTCCAAATTTGTACCGCAATTTAAAGGTCATTGGGTTTTCAATCAACGGCCTCGAAATTAATCATTTTTCATCCACAAACAAACTTCTATCTTTTCAACCTGCAATTTTAAGTTACAAAGTTTAAGATGAACATTTTCATCTAGCTAAGAACTTTTACAATTAAAAACAAAATTGCATCTGATATCCATGCACAAATATTTTTGTTGAAATTGGAACAATTTTGGAACAGGTGAAAGTAAAATGAAAAGGTGTTTCAGGGGTATCGACCACTGATGATCATGGGAAGATTTTCTGTCTCACCGAAATCCGCACTGTTTGCGGACCGACGGATCCCCTTTAAGTTGAAGCAGGACACGTAATAGCCGATGCAATAAACCTTGGCCATTATTAGCGCATCTCGGCAGCGCGAAATTGCAAACGCCCCCAAACATGATAACATGACATGGACAACTCTGTGCTAGCACGCCAATGTCTCCGCGGTTACTGAGTCGCTGAATCGATGTCGCTTATCGTTTATCAGCGTGGGATTTACAATGACGCGGATAATGAGGTTCCGATCGATAAGCAAGGGGTCCACGTGTGTAATAATAAACCGGCGTGGTTGAGGGCCAGTTGACGCCTCGAGTGTGGATCATTGGCTTTGAAGTGCACTCAAGAAAGGCTTTCATACTGACGCCGCTGGCATTTTCATCTTCACTTTATACTCTCGCGGAGGAGTTTATGCGTTCGCTATGGTCGAAAAGTGCTATACAGTCTAACAAGATTTGCGCCGGTGCTTTTGAAGCAAATTTCGCAATCAAGAAGTCATTGACAAATCCTGAAGTGACAATTATAATTTTATACGTTTTACGAATCGTGTTGAGTCAACTTGAAACCTCATTTGTTTAGGATGGCACCGACTTGAATTATTCTACTGAAAAATTCAAATTCATATTATCAAAAAAAAAAAAAAAAAGAAAGAAAGACAAGAGGGGACAAAATTAACTTGGCCTAAGTATAGCTTTGCATGATGAAATGTCAGTTTTATGTTTTTTTATCATTCGTCAGGTAGAAAATTTTCAATTTTGAAATCATGATTTTGATTTTTGTTTCATCAGTTGGAATGTTAAAACGTACCGGATTCAATTGATCGCGAAAACCAAATTGATTGAATCGGCAATGAAGATAAGTGTCGCTAATGTCAGTTGAGAGCGACACCAAACCCCATTCGTGAGAGCGCCGCACGCGGTCAAGCTTCTGTCACACGGTATCATATCACGTCACAGATATCCCATCTGTATCACAATCAACTCTCATGTATTATTTCAACCTTACACCGAGAGACTCCCTGCTGATCTTATCAAAACCTGCTGGAACTAAATTTAAAATTCCCATCGAGTACAATTTTCTTTTGGACCATACAAAAAGATGAACATTTTTTTTTTTTTTGGTCTATAAAAAAATAAATTCTTTTCTGCTCCGGAATTGATATCTAAGAGAATCTTCCTGGAAGATGGTTAATCTTAAAAATGTTTGTTAGGGATGGTTTTCCCTTTTTGTCGTCGTCGAGAGACCAATTTTGTAGATAAACCAAGGATCTCATTATAAAAGTGATGCGAAGGAGGCCCGTAACGTGCCCTCTCATTTCAAAGCCACGCTGACGAAAACTCGCCTGCCCCAGTGCCGAGTAACAAAGACACCTGAGAAGCGGCTTTCCGACCCTTAATGGCGTCACTTGAGAATGCGAAGATGCTCGCTAAGTTGAACTACTTTAGCCTTGGCGTGCATTCGTGTATTGAATGACGACTCATACGAGGCATCGCCTTTTGATGGAAAAGTAATACGCCGGACGTGATCCGCGACTTCTTTTTCTACCCCACCATTACCGCTCGCAACCCGCTGAAAAATCTCCAATTTGCCAAGGTTTACCATTTTTGGTCCAAACGGATCCGAAAAAAGGTTTTCCTGTTTTTCTGTCAAACTTGAAACGAATAATTTTCGATAAAGAAATTTGTACACGTCTCCTGGTTAGCTCCATCGTTTAACTCTGTCGAAGGGAATTGAGTTGTCAGGCCGTTGACGAAATTCACTCTTCCACACATATTTATTATTCCGTGCAGTTCTCTCGCTCCTGATTGAATGAGCCAAAAGACCGAATCATTGGAATGCGATTCGCAATGATATTTCATTGTCGCCGGGGCTCGTCGGCTAATCGAGTTAATCATCCCAACAAAGTCCCGCGTGTCGTGACAAATGTGCATCCGAGGAGCGCATAAAGGCCTCCGGTATCTTTACCGGAGCGTTCGAGGGATATCGATGTGAATGCGATCGCGTAATTGTCAACGGAGTTGGAGCCCGGCCAACTTCAGCGATGAATATCCCAGCTTTGATGAATTGATTTCGAACTCAGAACACGGGATAAAGGAAAAAACCTCCGAGATAGCGAGATAGCCATGTACACAATCCTTCAGACGCGTCTCTCCTCCTGACTTGCAAATTATCGCCCTTGTGTTTACAGGTCAATCTACCATTTCTCACCTAAGCTGTCTTTTCAAATCCATTCTTCATTATTTTATTCTCAATACATCATCTTTTTGTCTCGAATGTTCTGTTTACTATTCTTATTTTTCAATTGATAAATAAATGTTTTTTTTTTTTCTTTGATACAAAGATTTATAATGTGATGATTTATTACCTTTGAAAATTTTTGATCTCACTTGTGCAAAAACTCCCATGACAAAAATAGGCTTTGACAATCCGTCCATCGGTTGATCGTCGATCGTCGTTTGTCTGTTACGTCAGACACTCAAATCGACTGTCAAAATCAAACTTGAAACGC
This sequence comes from Trissolcus japonicus, assembly GCA_030522925.1. Classification (NCBI taxonomy): domain Eukaryota; kingdom Metazoa; phylum Arthropoda; class Insecta; order Hymenoptera; family Scelionidae; genus Trissolcus; species Trissolcus japonicus. The sequence goes on along the minus strand of JAPYZS010000236.1, from coordinate 103,508 downwards.
CCATTGTCAAGCAAAACTTTCCCGTCAACTTTTCGCGAATTTCGCGACGAAATTTCACGAAGCGTTGAAACCTGTCAACCCTCTCTCTCCCTTTCTCTCTTACTTTTCATCATCTGTTTCCGATGTTGTAACCCACTTTCGTCGTGTAATAAATTTTTTATCGGGGAAATTAAATCGGCATAATTAAAAGCTCGCAGGAGCTTTTACACTCGATTTCAAATGCTTCCAGTCGAGTGCATATGAATATTAACTGAGGTAACTCTCGGGTAGTGTAATTATCATTTCCCGAATTTGAATATCCCTTTCAAAATTTTGCTCGAAACATTCACAACAAAACAAAACTAGTAACAAAAAACTGAATTGATGTAACTTTTACGTAAGTTCATTCACTATTCAGATTACTATAAATTTGAAATAAACATTTTGTATGAAAAAAAGCCACAAATAAAATCAGTACAAAGAACCTGAACTGCGTCAATCCTGTGGATGAAGTCACAAGTCGTGTAGGTCATAAATTGTCGAGATTTAGGTAATAGTCCATCACACCATTGATTTGAGACGGGTCAATAGGCTGTTAGACGGTACTCGCACGAGGTCGCAACTGCGTCAGCGAAGATTGCTACGCCCAAAGTGCGTAGGTCCTATCGAGCAGAGGCTGCGTCCCATTGGAAGAATCGCAGGACCAACGCAGCATCCTCGGCGGTCTCGGGAGTCGAATCGAGGAAAAAAAAGTTGCTTATTCCTTGGCTGCAAATTGAATTTGCACGTACGAATGAGTGTCAGAGAAACAATGGCCTTGTGTTGCGAAAAAACGTAATATAAGAGAGCGGCAAACGTAAAGCGAGGTTGGAGATAAGCGAATAATTGCGATTGCGAATGAGATGATGATGAATTGACTAAAATAAACAGGGATCAGTAACTATCGGTTTACTAAGTGGAGAGTGCCTTAAAGAATAGTACAGTCGAGTCATCGTTGTTAAGCTTTCTTTATTCAAGTCCTCTCCGCACTCAATCAGGCATGAAACATACATAACAGTTGGTTGAACAGTCGAGGGTGTTCCGTCGGTAACAAAACATTGCGCCGCTCGGTCCAGGGATCATCGAAGAGGACCCGCATAAAGGCAGGGTGTCCGGTGACCTTGGCTGGACCGACGTTTGACACTTGCAACACCAGACACCCTGACTAAGACCGACCGCGTCACACTTCCAATTAGTAAACCGTCGACATCGAGTCTCCTAAAAGTCTCTCCCTGTTACTCTCTCGCATCTCTTTGTCTTTCTCTCTCTTTCGCTCTCTCTCTCTCTCTCGTTCTCTCGCTCTCTTTCTTTCCTATCTACAATTCTATCTAATTCGCAATCACAATAATGTCTTTCCAACTCGTCATAACATCAGCGAGCGTTTAATTTTCATAATATAATAATTAATAATCGATCACAGGATGTTCCTGAATAAATGTACACGTGTGAGCATGTCAAAGACGTACGAAGGCCGAGGATGCTGCTGCCCGGCCTCCCCTCAAGAGTAAGGCAAAGTCCCTCCCTGATCGCGTGGGAAATACACTGAGCAAAAATGGACTGTTCATATACACAGTCTATCTCGTTGAAATAATAGTCCTGATGATGACTGTACATAGACTTTTAACGTCGCACTCGAACCAACTCACAACGCAGTTCAGACTGTTAACATAACAGTGAAAACTGGTGGACAGCATTTTCTTGTTTCCTTCATTTTTGGCTCCCCCTGCCTCCCGATGAGAAAACATTATTATCATTGAGGTTAAAATGTTTGAAAAGTCAATTGAACAAGTGACGGACGAAATGTTGTCGAGTGCAAAAGTGTCGAGCCGACAGTTTTTCTACGGTTGATCTGAACGGTCTATTTTGTCTCAGTGTACGTAACAACAACGGTATTGAGCGCCGAAGCATATTTTTTTTGCCTAGAAAGGGATATCCGAGTGGGTCGACGTGGATTGTTACTGTCCCTCCCACGAATCGCTGGACCTACCCCAGGTGATGTCATTGAGCCAGTAGGGCGATCCGCTGACAGAGGGCTCGTCGTTGGTCGAGGAGGCCACGGATGGCGCCGGTTCGACTGTCGCACAAGGCCCGTGGATGAGGCAGCCGCTAGGCCCAGGCTGCATGAGGCCCATCGGCCGGATCCCAAGAGAGTAGGTGTCGGGATCGTCGAAGTCGACGTCCTCGTCGTCCTCGTCCTCGGGCCGGAACAGCTTCATTCGAGAGGAAGACGCACTGATGATCGGGTCCGGGAGCACGTCCTGCGCGAGATACGTTGCTCCGAGGTGAGCGCAGCTGGGCTGCTCGTACTCGGCGGAGTCGCTGCCACCGGGTGAGGGCGGGTAGCCCGGACCCCTGGAGAGGATGACCGGCGCCTCCTGGGCGGAACGTCGGCCCGAGAGCGATGCCGCCGTGGCCGCCGAGTAGGAGTAGAAGGAGCCAGCCGTGTTGATGCGGCCGCAGGGTGTATCCTCGAGTTCGGTCTGCATGCTAGAGGTGCACGGCTGCTGCGGCTCGGCGACCTGCTGAGGCGGGGGCGCCGGCTGCGCCACCGACTGGTACGTCGGCCCCAGGGTGGACTTCTCCTTCTCGCGACGCGGCGATCGGCCCCGGTCGCTCACGGAAGTGGCGCTCCAATAACCCCACGCCATCGTTCAAGACTTGCTCTCTCTCACTTCGTCTGCGAGAAAAACACAACTGCTTGCGAATGCTCAGCGCACCGCCACCTCCGACCGGGATCTGAATATCGACTGCAGAGGGTTACTCGCTACTGGCGCCGCCCGGCGCGCGCTGCTGGCGCTGCGCACGCGCCACCTGCCCGCCGCCCCTGTTCTGCGTCCCTTTTCGGCTACTGCGCCCCAACAAGGCCAATGTTTGGGTGAGGTTTATCGCAACGAATAACTCTTGCTCGAACCCCCGCCGATTTACCTTCCCTCGGTTACACCATCAACTCGCATCGCTGTCTCAGGGATTTACGACGGCACCGGGATTAGGTCACAACCGCCAACGGGCCCGCGCCGATAAGTACCAGGCGTGGCCCGTCAACCCTGCGAGAAAAACGTTTTTGCACGCACGCCCTGTGTCGCTCATCGCCCGCGACGTTTCATGTAATAACGCCCGTCGCTCTTTCGCAGCCCTTCAATGTCAAAAGTTGAAGGCCGAAGCGCTTGCACAAAAGGAAATTGGAAGGGTCGTGGCGCTTTCATGACGTGTAACCAAGTTTACCCAACTCGTTATATCGCATCCGAGATAGCCCACGAGGAAAAAGAACGCTTTTTGCATTTCTAATCGCCTTCCTCCTCCCTTTCAACTCCTCGTCTTTCTCTTGGGATGACAATTTTTCGCCGGGAAACTATAATCATTTTGTTTGCGGCTATCACAACTCTTCAGAGCCTTTTCTCACAGACTTTTGTGCAAAATCATTTTACAAATGCAGCCGATGTAAAAGTTTTTACACCTCGGGTTTCCTTTGGAGCGCACTGTCGTCCGATGTAGGTCAAATTAGTAGGTCACAGTAGGCACAAATATGTCAAAGCTCTCAACTTTTTTTTCTTTTCGAGGACGCGAATAAGTCACTTGTTAGTTTTCTACACCTTTTTTCCCCCTGTTATTCGTCCATTCATCATCAGTACACCTCTGAAATTCACATTGTCTTCCGAAGCCACGTGATTTAATTCCATCTCATTAGAAGTGATTTGTTTACGTTTCGTTTCACGTGATACGTTTCAGCCGAACAAATGGAAAAGGGATTAAGCGCGCACCCTTAATTACTGTCATCCATAACGGCGCTTCCTTCTGGAAAATGTGTGCCTTCAAAATGCAATAAACCAGATACATTATTCGACTAATCTGATGGAGCATTTGTATATCCGGAGATTAGAAAAGGTTTCCGTGTGTTTCGTGGCAGTGTTGCAATCTTGCTGTTATGAACTTGTGCGCACACGGTTTAATAATAATCGCAGCCGGTAGGTGTGCACTGGGGATTATGAATTTGTTTAATCGAAAACTGTCTGAGCGACAAAACCCATTTGCGAAAACCTTAATTGATACAATTTTCTAAGTCGCTTGTTCGGCAGAACGATAAAATTTATATCAATCTCCGCAGTAACGCGTGGCATGCAAATAACATATTTGCTCTTCGCACAATTTAGATTACACTGTGGAAAAACATTTGATCGCAGATGAAATTTGCATAATCGCTTTTAATGCCACGCCAGTCGCTAATTACAGTCAAACCTAGCGTATACTATTTTTTTCCCTTTAGGCGTCAATTTTCCACGGACGAGCGCCATCAAAGAGTCAATTTGATATTTTTGTTGATCACCTGCATTTGTATATGTAACTATATCTACAAAATAACAAAATTTGAATCCAGGTCAAAATTTCATTCACCTTGTGCTTTTCAACAAATAGAGTTGTTTGTACGAGAAAAATAGCATTCAAATATTTGCAATGAGCGTCGTCAGTTTTCGGTCCCCGACTCTCTGTTTACCATAACGTGATAATTGAAACTCACACACGACGGCAAAATTTACCGTCGAAATATCGGTGGTTTGAAATTATTTCGTCGCTCGCGTTTATTAATCCGACAACGTTGTAACGCCGTTGTACAATTTTTCACGTTATCAATACGGCGCTTTTTCTCTCGGCACACCAGTTGCAATGAATTATAAGTGGATGGTCGATCGGTTTAATCTCATTCGACCCTGTTCCCGTGACGTATCTCAAGCAAAGTAGCACTTTCGTCATTTGAATGGAGCAGTTGATTATTATTTGCCCAGCGGAGGGTGGTTTGCGGATGACGAATATAAAAAAAATGAAATTAACTATATGGGTTAATTTGAATTTATCGATTTCGTCATGTCAGTCTTTTGTCGTGCAAATTTACACTAAATGTTACCAACGATTTGCATTTGTATTCACATTCCTCTCTTCACTCGAGTCCTCTCCATTAAATCGCCTTGCTCCATTCATTATCCTCAATGGATAATATTATTCAAATTTTATAATTCGGTAATTTTTCATTTTCGCCTATTCGAATTGAATGACATTAAAAGGGATGAATAATTCTGAAACTTCAAGATAAATCAAGAGCTGCGAGAATGCGACGTTGATAATTACATTCGTTGTGTTTGCGCACAACTTTAGCTAATTTGAAACTTGAGTTCATCCTATACGAATCATACGTATTTCAGGGTTTTGCGCGTGTGTTCACGCAGGCAAAAGCATCAGGACGTTTAAAAAGCATTTGTGCACACGTGAACAAACAAACACTTGTGTTATTAGCTTATCTGATAAAAAGTCTCGTTCCATGTCTGATTTCGTCCTTTTCTTTTGTCTTCGCTGTTTCTTTCTCAGAACAAATTAATTCAGTTTCGTGCCAAGATACAACGGCAACTTTTACAAGGTGCAAATTACAGTGGTCTAGCTCGAATGTCGTGTATTCGTGTATCATTGCCCACCAATAGTACGAAGCAAGTACATGCGAAATCCATTTTCGCTTAGCTTCTTATCACGATGTAACTTTTCTTTTTCTCCCTACTTCATTCGGGGGATGAAATTAAATTATAAACAAAAGTTTTGCTGAAGATCTATGCAAATTGCAGCCAGTTTTTCGTTTATATTTATGACTAGATGAATATGCATATAGTGAATCGGTGCATCCCCACGATGCAGCCACACGGGATAATTTTTCTTTTGGCAGTCCGTGTCGGAACTTTGTTAATTAACTTATCGATTGTCTTACAAGAGCTCTCATCTATAATCCACAATCCTTTACAATTTTTTTAGATGACCACTTTAAATCTCCCCACATTTCAGATGACCACATTCAACCTCTCCACAAATACGTGTCATGTGTCTCCTTTGATTCCATCGATAAAACCACTCGAACAGTATTTAAAATGAAGTCCTGTGCGGCACTTACTTATCTGATGTGTATAACGAGTTTCGTAATAGATGCTTGCCTATCACAACTGCTCGCGTGAAAAGCGCAGATAATCAATGATCCGTCGTGGGCGGCCTGGACGTTCGCCTGCCTAAGCTTCAAAAGTTCAAAACGATGATGGGTGTTAATTAAGTGCCCCCACTCGAGCTACCCTCTGGTGTAACCGAAATCCTAACCTAACCTAATTTGCATATACAAATTGCATTTGTTAAATGCCCGACCAAAACATAACCCATGCGTTACTTTAGTTATATCGGTGTAATGCAGTAACGCAAGTAACCAAAATTCATTTGGTCTGTGGCAACGTTGGTTCGTGCTAGATGCGTGCAAACGATAATGGATGTAACTCAGAGTGTAACCTAAATGCATCCATGTATTGCCAGAAGTCATGTCAATGACACTGTAATTATTATTAAAAATCATACATTTCCTACAGAATATCGGAATATTTTTTCGAGAGAAAACACGGAAGATGTAAAAACCAGATAAAAATGTTTTTGTATCAAAAGTGTACAATTTTAACCTATTCATATGTATACATTTTTATTAAATCTTTCAACTAAATCAAAAGTTAAGTTCATGCCCGAACTTTTTTGAGCTCCTTCATAAAAACGAACTTTTCATATAGAATCGTGATGCTTTTTCCCTTTTAGATAAATATCCGAAAGTCATTTGAATCATTATTGAATACAATTTTTCAATTTTGTCAATAAAGCTCGTTCGAAATGCTGTGTAGATCATTGATCCATTACATTTGCATTCGCAGAATCCCATTATTTTCGGTGTCAGGCACACTTGGAGCGACGTTAACAAGTACCAGGAACTGCTGGAAATAGAGTAACGAGAAATCATAGTATTGGATGGAGAAGGTGAATTGAGCCAAGGGGAGGCGTCTTATCCGAACAGACCACGCTTCAAGTTTCCCTGCCCGTGTGATTACAATTACGGTAATACGCGGTTACGACAACCAAGCATTACAGTCGATGTTGATTTCTATGTCAGCAGGTGCAATACTGTCGATTAATTTATCTCACTAAAACATTCTGCATTAACAATTGATGTTCAATTTATCTCGTTTTATGTTCGAATTTCAACTTTATCAAGTCAAGTTTTATAATTATCCTAAACTCTTCAGCCCTGCACGTATTCCACCAATCTTACATTCCAAAGAGACTATCGAAAAATGTCTGGGAATCCTTTATGAATTCCACCGGGATTCATATCAACCGCAATTACATAAAGCGTTTTATACACCCCATGAAATGTGCCATTTAATTTTAATATAATTGATTTATTTGTTTGAACACAGCATGAAGAATTGCAGGCAAACATTTTGTTCTCTCTGACCTCGATGTTTATCTCAATTTTCGCTCCCTCTGACTCTTTCTTCTTAAAAGTTTCTGTTCGTTGAACATTTTTTTCCTTCACTTTGTACTATATATACTGTGGCACTGTTTATTGCACACCTGAACTGCGTAGGACGACAAGTTTGAAAGAACCAAACGACTGTGTCTAACCGAACATATCCAGATAAACGACTCAGTCATTTGTGTCACAATATATTCAATCTGCTTTTTTTCCTCAGTCCCACACAATTTCTGACTCCACAACCGACGTTAGAAACAGTGCCATCTATAGAAAGTCGTACGACGAGTCATTTGTTTGCAAATTATCATTTTATTTGTCGTCGCTCGTGATAATCGATGTAGCATTAACTGTCTGGAATTCGAACCTCGAGTGCACTCGATTGTAACAACCCCACTACTGATTACAACGGGGTTGCAAGTCACGCGACGTTTGCGGATGCCAGTTTCCGCTGAAGGTTTTGTTTGGCGCTTCCTCTGTGCTGTCGTTAGATTGCAAGTTGCAACCAACTGGGATATTTATCTCGCACGAACCGTTGCAAAAAAATGCAAACATCCACATGTCCTTGTGAGCCGGGGCAAATTGAGAACCACGCTTTGACACTTGAAATTGGGATGGAAGCACCGTTTGTCGAGTGCTTTGTTTCAGCTGTTGCTTTGTTACTGATACTGATTTTCACTGATAAATCATTCAATTTCACGACTCCAATAGAACCCGAAAGTTTAGCGCTCGTCGGATGAAGAAGCTCGGAGCAACTCTGGTCTCGAAAGAATTTTCTGTGCGTTTCGTAGAACTTTGTAGTAACAGAGGATTCCGTCGGGTTATCGGAAATGCAAACTCCAAGTGGTCGGCCTAGTTATCGGTGATAAATGTAGGTCAAGAATACCACATACAATTTGTATCAGTTTCAACTTCTCCAGGCAAAGCCAGACCGGTGATATGAAAATGTACTATTTCAATACCAGATTGGGAGGAGATCCACAGAATAACAAAAACATTGTAACTCTGGTATAATAGTTCAAAATTATAATCAAATGCTTCGAAAAAGTAATTCACTTATTTGTTCGTTGGATAGGAGGAATTATTTGTCTACTGTCTTATCAACGGACGATTAAAAACGTTCCCAAGATGCAAGATGAGTTAAGAAGTTGCCTTAGTAACTAACTTTATAACTTTGAATTTTTCAGATAACTGCGCCATCGGATAATAACCTTTTATTTCTTGATTCTCTCTTCAGGAATTTCATTCTCCTTAGGAATTCTCTTTTCTCGGCCTTTGATTTTTTTTAATACCCTTCTGAGTCGAATGAAAAAAATGAGGTTAAATTGTACTCATACTTGACTACTATTTTTCCAGGATTGAAAGATGTGTATCGCGCATCAATGCGATGAATTTGCAAGTGAAAAAAAAACTTTTTACTCGACAAAGTGCCGACCAAGCTTTTTCTCGGCTTTAATCAATCTTCCGTCATAAATTCGCATTATAATAATAAGTTTGACCATTGCATTATGAATAATTCAAGTCGAGCGGAGCGCCATGGCTCGGATATGGCTGAGTAATTTAATAACCTGGCGTCCGAAAAATGCGATTCCGCAAACATTTGTTCCGCCGCGGGGTAAAGAAGTCGGCTCGGCGAAGCAGCAAAAGCGCTTGAATTGCGAACGGAATCGCTAATGTTCGCGTGCATATGCAATGCGAGTCGCGTGTCTGAGCGTTTTGTTCCGCGCCAATCGGCGCGTCAAAACAGTCCTTCTTTTTTTTCCCCTGTCCTCCCTCCGCGAATCTGTGGCTTCTCTTTTTACACCCTGTTGACCAACGTCAAAGCCTCATCTTCAAAAGCAGACTCAGAAAAAAAAGCGCCTTTGCGCCACGATGATTCCATTTTCTTCTGCTACATCTCAGAGACGGGGTTTTCAGCTCGCTGGAGATAATTTGTAGATTAGAATTTTTCGCACTCTTAAATCATAGTTCCTAGAAAAAAAAATCTATGGATTAAAAATAATCTGTGGATTGAAAAAGAAAACCTTCTGGTAAAAAAATTTTACTTTCGTTATTTTCATCCAACGATTTTGCATGGTTGCATCTTTTTAATTCCATTTTTGAGAAGCTATTCATTCATACCAATGCGAAAAAAAACTCCTTTCTTGTAGACGAGATCCATCTTCATGTTTCGCCACAATCTCCAAGAATACAATTTCAAGTCGAAATATTCAGAAGAGCCATTGTCTGGATTTTATACACGTTGACTTAACAAAGTAATGTTTAGATTCAAGTGCAAAAGCACAGAATAATGAAAATTCCATCCAGCGCTCCATATTTGCCGAGGCAATTCATTTAGAACAAACACAGCTCGATGATAAAGTGCTTTTACACAGAGTCCTTGATATCATTATTCAGCGTTAATGTTGTAATTGATGTGAATAATTTTCGCGGTTGTCAATAATCTGGACATTATTTGTATTGGCGAAAACCCGTGTCCGTCCAGGGATAAAATGTAAAACCCAATAGTAAGTTTTGTGTTTGCAAAGCTTTTACGTATTCACAAACATTTGCAATTCACACATCACACAACATTTAAAATAACGAGAAAAAATAAACTAAAGGAAATAAAATTATTTGAATTAAAATGTATGTTCTACAATGGCAGCAGGGTGGAAAAACATATGAAATGTTAGGTAAGTTTCGAAGAACATGTTGCCTTGGATTAATGCCACATATAGTATGTGGGTATCCGAGAGATGCGAGATGGCATACACCCCGGGGAGCATGTTCTTCAAACGTTGACCGAGATAGCATGTTCATCCACCCATCTGTCGCAACTGATTTCAGTCAACACACTTTACAACGTTTTCTTTTTTATTCACCACTGTCAGATCAACTGTCACCTTGAAAGAATGAAAGTTTAATCAATGACCTGACCCATCTGCGGAACGCGGCGCTGTTGTTTCACCTCCGTCCGACTTATATTTTTCCACCGCTATAACTTACTCGGCTGATAAACAAAAACGCCGAGGTCAATTTATCTTGATTCAAGTTATTTTACAACCAGATCCCTCTCAGCACGACCTGCCTGCTTCTGGCACCAAAAAGATGCATCATCGCAACAATCATTTTTGTATTCCGTCGCTTGTCAAGCTGTAAGGAAAAAGCCATCAGGGTAATCCATTTTGTGCAATCTTTTCTTCCGATCGTCCTCTGTCTTCCCTTCGAAACTCAATTCGACCACATTCGTCAATGTTCGTTCGCCAAAAACGCAACAAGATAATGCGCTTCGCACAGAAAACAGCAATTTCCGGACATTTGCATTTCTTTGAGACAAGACTTTTCAGTCGGGGGGCTTTTTAATTTATCGCTCCACTTAGTGCGTTTCCGTCCCTCACTTTGTTTATCTTCGGACTTTTTCCTCCACCCCCAACCCTTCCGCCCTACCAAAGCACTCAAATTTTTGTGGGTACTTCAGGCGCACGGTGCATCCCCATCGAAAATGAAGTGGATGGCAAAAATAATTACAGCTCTTTCTTGTTTAAATAAGATGAGGAAAAAAAAAAAAAAGAATGTCGGTACACTTTCTCGCCGGGCCAATTTTATTATCGCATTGCGGCTGGAAAACGCCCACCGCCCTGCTTCTCCCCCCGAGGCTTTGCAGAATCCGCAGAGGCGCGAATATTCAAAGAGCTCGTGCAAGAATAAAAGACGTGACGTCAAAGACAGTGTCTGAAAGCAATCACAGGGAGCACAAACGATAATGACATACGATACGGAAGCTGATAAGAAACGTGCACGAGTCTGTCATTTCCTCTCCGCTCCATCTGATCACCTCTTTCTTCGTCTCGCGTCGATGACGTAAGACGTACGAGAGAGACGCACAGCCGGGTTGGTCTTTTCTTTTTTTTTTTACCCCACTTCAAGCGCGCGGAATGATACTCGACGATTGAAAATCGATAGCTCGTCTCATCTCGCGCATTCGGCATTGCCTCATTGTGCGCGACATAGATACAATTGAATAAATAACTCACAGGCAAACAAGAAAAATTGTCTTACAAGAGCATTTCGCTTCGTCACTCGTGTTGTAACTAAATAAGTTTCCACTTTTCCGAGTGTTAAATTAACATTTCATTTGTTTTTTTCCTTTTTTTTTGTTTTTATTACATCTCAACGAGAAAAACATTCTGAAACACTTTTGACAATTCCTTTGAAGACCCTTTAAGAGAAAAAGATATTTTTCCACCTCGTGAAAAGAAGATTCAATTTTGGACGGAGAAAGAACGTCAAGTTTCAAATAAAACGTTCTGTTTAGGAAACGAGGGATTGTTTGTACAATAATGGTCGGACTTTAAAATGAATAATCAACATACCTAAACACGGAATGAACCAATCGATTTTTTTAGAAGCCATCACTGTTTCGAAACTTGTCGGACTTGTAAACAAAAGAGTCAATCGAATGTTTTGGTTATTTTGAGACTTCTCCTGCTCAATTTCAAAAGTACTTGTTTCAAATTTTCAACTGTTTTCGATCCCCGCATCTTCACATTTTAAATTCATATCAAATAACAAGCAAACAAAAAAACACGGTTTCACCTGCTTCAACTTTCCAATTCAATTACTTTCCAATTAGATCATTTTCCAAAACACAATTTCGCGATTTATTCAATTTATTAAATTACACGAGCAAGATTTTCAACAAAAAAAACTGTGCTAGATACTTTCAAAGAAATCAATTCGCCGAACTCGGAACAAACTTTTTAACATCATTTCTGGATTCCAGCGGACTCGGACTAATTGAATTGCTTTTTATATTTTCTTTTACCCCCCGATGACGGGTAAGAAAACAATTCATTTTTGGCAACGGCGTTGGTTCTGCTAAATCATCAAGAACAGATAATTGAAAGTCCCAATTGAAAAGAGTTCGCATGGCAATCTACAGACTGTTAATCATAATTTGTTGCAGCGCGAAGGGAAGGTCCTGCTGGGCTTCTTTCGTTGCTTGAAACAAAAAGCGGCCGGCCGGGGAGGCTTGCCAAAACATTCATCGTCTTGTCATCCTCGAATAAAGAGCGTTTGTGTAAGAGCAGGGCTGGAGGACTTATAAATAAACGGGGACTGCGGGTTCAGCGAAAGCGCGGGATTCATGTCACGCGTGTCGCGACAAAGCGGCCAAGTCGAACTCGATATTCGCCGATTCAACGGTTCTGCTCACAAAAGAGAGACTCACCGTGTATCGTGATTTCCGTGTCCTTCTCGAGCTCGTACAAACGCAGCGCCTCGTCGAGTTCGTGCTGAGACGCGATTCGGCACGGGTCGCCCTCGTCGTCCACCCACTTCATCGTAAATTGCTCCGGGCCGGTGCTACCGAAATTGCAGATCATCCGCACCTCGTCCCGCAGCGTGTCCACCGATATCCCGCTCGCGATGTACGTGATCTGGGCCTCCCTGCAAAATTTACGATTTTTCAACTCAGCGTTATTTTTGTATTTGTCTACATTTTTTATCACTTTTTTTTATCATTTTTCATTTGTGTTACATAAAAATGTTATAAAAAAAATATTAAAGAAAAAATGGAAACTCATTAAAGCGTAATTTGGCTGAAAAAAAGATACAAGTTTATTGTCACACAAAACATTGAGCATGAAAAGGGCTTGAGAACTTTTCTCATCAAAATTTTTTAAATGCTTGTTCACTTTAAATTAAATTAACGAAAAATCGATTTAAAACAGATTGTACAAAACGGAGTAAAAAAAAGGAAAGTTGATTCGATCGATCGTTATAACGTGAGAATTTTTTCGCGAAGCTTCAAGAGCCATTAATCATTGTTCCCTTCAATAGCAGAACGTCCCAAGCTTTGTTCCTGAACAGTCCTTTCAGGTTATTTTTCTTTTTTTTTTCTTTCGCACGCCAGTTGTGTTTATTAACGTCGGGGAATTAACATAAACAAAAAGTTCGCGCCTCATAAATCTGTGAACCTCGCGAAAAATCGCGAAACAATTTAATTCGGTTGACACGAATTTGCCAGCGAATTTGCAAACTCGCACGCACGTTAATAGAAAACTTGCAAAAGTACTAATTACTTGCGCGAAATAAATTTTCAACTCGTGCAAAAGTTCAGGGCATTTCGAGCAGAATTGTTGTCGAATCGGTGTAACAAAAAAGCTGTAAATATACAAAAGTGGATTTATTTTAAATTCATTACAAAGTTGGCTTTTGTTCTTTGTAATAAAAAAAAAAGATCAAGTGTAATCGTTAGTTTAATTTAATTCAATTATTGAAGCAATTAATTAAAATGCACTCTGAGCAGCGCTTTAAATATAACCCAACATCTCTGGATATTTTAGTTTCTGCTCAAGATTAATTCGTCGACTAAGAGCGGTTATTTGAAAAACTTTAGCTTTGATGAAATTGAAAGAGCGAATTTGCAAGCTCGTAATTTGACATTCTCATTAAGTTGCAAAAATTTGTCCGGGTACTATGCGTCGCGGGAACTTGAGAACGAATTATTCTGGCAAAAGAGGCAGAAGAAAGTCCGGCGCCGCCAGTTGAAACAAACTCCGGCTGTCGAGAATGACAATTTCCCGGGACAATTCTAGTCTCGGCGATATATAAGAGAACGGAAGTTGGAATACGCGAATTTCACAGACGTAAAATTGTATCGTTTTTGCAAACTGCAGCGTACAAACTTTCAACTTCAAACTTTCTTACTTTTGTCTTAATTTTAGTATATTTTTTTTCAATTATTCAAAATTTTTTTATTTGTCATATTCACAACGTTTGGACGAGAAGCGACATTTTTTACTCAATAAAAAACTTACAACAATCAGAAATGCAAAAACATTTTTCACTTCTTATTTTGACATTTGAATTTATGAGTCGATCTTTAGAAACTTTTCCGGAAAGTTTTTTTGCTCCTATTCACATTTTTTTTCATCTAATGTGATTTTGATAAAAATTCAAATTTTCATAAAAAGAATTATTTTCACTTTTCTAAAAATCACAAATGAAAGTTTTCCAATTTTCCTCAACTTTGTCCTTTCTCAATACTTTTATTTTCGTAATTTTTTACCTGAAAAAGATGAATAGTGCAAATGAATAATTTATTCAAGAAGAAAAAGTGAATATGGAAAAAATGTGTGAAATGTTTACCCATTATAAACTATCTTCACACGGATGTCGTTCTCGTCTGTTGTTTGAGTCGGCATTCTCGGTTTTTGAGGCCGGAACACAAATCCTTTACCTAAAAAATAAAGAATGTTATTAGAATAAAGACGATCAACAGGTTAAAGGTGAAAATAATACCTCTGTTTTATTTATTTTTTTTTTCAATTCGCTATACAATCAATTTCGAAATGATACATCAACGCTGATTGTGACTCATTATTCAAAAATGACAATCATTATTCATCAACTATGTAAAATAGCATTGCTTATGGAATTGTAATTGAAATCAATAAATTCAAAATCTTCAACAACAATTTTGAAATCACTTTGATTATGGCGAATAAATTATAAGACAGTATTTTTATATTATTTTTAACGCAACAACCAAACTTTTGGTTTAATTATTGAAATAATTTTTAATAAAACCTTTGCAACAATTAATAACCTCAAAATTTGTTGGAAATTTGTTTAAATTTTCCGACCGAGCTAGCTATTTATTAAAAGCATAAAAAAGGTAACAAATTGCCACGAAACAACAAGACATCATCTTATATTAAGCCGTCTGAAAAAAAAAAAAAAAAAAAAAAAAAAAAAAAAAAAAAAAAAAAAAAAAAAAAAAAAAAAAAAAAAAAAAAAAAAAAAAAAAAAAAAAAAAAAAAAACCTGTCCAGAGTCATTACACTTGTTACTCGGTAAAAATCACTCAAACCGAAAGAATTGAAACAGACACAACGGGAAATATCAAAAGCGGAAATTGTAATTGGTCAGTCATGGTTACAACAATTACTTTCGTTTCGTCATCAGTTTTGCAGGCAAAGTTCGTTTTTCCTGAACTTTGCCAGCTAAAAAATGGCAATCCTCGGCATTGAATGTTCGTGAAAACAACAAAACAAAATAAAAACAAATAATTGGCAAAAGTTCATAATAACAGATAAACAAAAATTCGCGCGGACGGCATTTGACGCGCGTGATTTTCGGAAGGTTTTTTTCCGCGCGTTTGCGCAGTGACGGCGCGACCCGCCGTGGCCGGCGATTGTTGATTTTGGCGCGAGATTTTTCGTCAATTGTCGTCGATTCAAAGGTTGATCGAGCGCGTGTCAACTTTCTGTTGGAATCTTGACTCACCGTGATCCGAGCGCAATGACATAAAGGTGCCGTTGGTGACTTTTTCTCGTCGTCGTTAAAACAATTAATCATCCGTTCGAACGGATGCGGGAAGACGTGCGCGCGAACCCGCCACTGCCACCGTTCGGCCCTGCGAAAACTAACTAAACGCAAAATAAGGCACTAAAATAAAAAGCAACACACAGTAGGACGGACGCGTTGTCACTTGGCTGCCGCCATTTTTAGTGATTGTCACACGCGTTTTCTCCGAGCTTCCCGGTCGTGCGTCAGATGGCGCCACTGTAAACTCTCAACCGAACAAAAATGTGCAGAGCTGAGTTTTGTTTAGTAGAGGTCGTTCAGTTCCGGCGGGAGGATACAAATCCAACGAACAATTATCAATAATATAGAACAAAAATAAACACAATTTTTATCGTTTGTTTAATTTCAATCTCCCAAAATCCTATTTAGGATACGTTTTGCATTGTTGAGATCTGGATTGTGTTTTTGTTTATAAATTTGAAATTGTATTTTATGTTTTAGGGTTTATTATTGCATTTTAGAAATAACAAATACATATAGTCAGAAAAACAATCAGATCTTTGAGACCGAATGATTTCTAAGAAAGTGAGTACAAGAAGATGAACTAGGAAGGAAGAGGAATTTGCAGAGCGACATGGACGAAATGGCAAAAATGTTAAATTTGGAAATAATTCACGATCCGTCTTGGTTGTTGGAGTTGAAAGTGTGCGTTCTATAAGTAATTGAACAAAAAGCATAAATCAAACATCGAATTCATTTCCATGTACAAATGGAAGACGGTGATTCTTAAATACACCCAAATGCTTAGTGCCTTTGAATATTTGCCAAGTCGGAAAGATTTAATTGGACGGCGAAGCGTGAGCTGCACGTGGCGGACAGTAAAACGCAACGAAACCAGATGAGATGCTGTTTACGATATTGTCATGAAACTTCTGGGCGCTTGTTGCGCGCACACAAGAGCGGAGGGAAAAAAGGCGTAATGAGCGGGACGATCTGGCCTGTGTGCAAATTCCGGTATTAATGTTCAAAGCACGCAAATCCTGTGCATTCAAAAACGACCGTATAACTCAACAGTCCATTGTCACGGCGAAGGGATTCTATCTCCTTCCCCCTCTTTATTCCTTTCTTTCGCTTGCTCTCTCGCGAAAAGGCCAGTAATAGCATCCGAAGAGTGGATGAATATATATCTATCATTGCAATCGTGCCAACGAACTCTGACGCACTTATATTCCCTTTGCGCTTACTATTTTCATGCGCATTTTCATTGTGCACACACTACTCGTAATCTCATCACGCTCTGACACACCGGCTACCAGAAATGACCAAACCGAGTGTCAATTGTCCTTTTTTCTAACAACAAAAACCGCATTTACTTCAAAACAAAACAAATCCATAATTGTTTTTATTGTTCAATTTCAGTCTGGAAACATGAACTTTTTAAATTGCTCTTTTTTTTAAGTTAAGAACAGTTTGCAGAGGGTTTTATTTCATTTTTGTGAACAATTTTATTCCCCTCTTGGGTGACGTTTGAATTTTGAATATCAATTGCATTTTTCGTCATGTTGCATTGTCAGTAGTTCAGTACTCCTGGGAACCATACCGATAAATTGTTTAGCACCGTTCAACATTTGTCAGTCGATTTTTGGCAACAGATATCAGCAAGCGAATTCGCGTGCGTATGGACGCCGAAGAATGAATTGTTAAACGTCAACGTTTCCAATTGATTTGTTGAATTTGAGCGAGGGACAAGTGCCTTCCTCTTGGAGCGATGAAACTTTTTTATACCCAGTCACGTTAGGTTTCTTCTGATTGCGAATACCGAGTACGTGCACACACGTAGGTGGAAGCGATTCCCTTTGCAATGGGCATCATCGGTTGCAATCATTTATTGTAGCCTGGTGAATAGAAATGTAAATTCCTCCACTTTATGCAATTGCGACACACGACACAACTTACGTGCTAGAAAATATTGCCGGTCGAGCTCCGCACTCTGCGTACATAATTGACGTTTGACAGGTAACGAAATCTTGACGGTTTCACATCCGACAGCTTGATGCTACCTTATAAAACTCGAAGACACTTCAAAGATGTTTTAGAAGAAAAAAAAAAAAAAACAGTTTTTTTTCCAAAGTGGTCCGAGTTAAAAAATCGTTAATCATGGTCATCAATTAGATTCATTAAAAAAAACGTACGCTTTTATATATCGCAACGCGTAATCCATTAATGAGATATCGTAATCAAAAATTCGTACATCTATAAACACAGATACGTACAAGATTTAATTTTTTATTGTGGGCTTATCAATTTGCGCTTGTTGTGATTGAGAAAATTCGTCGCGATAGAAATTTGTTTGACAAGATTATCACTTTAATATGGATAACGTTATAAATGTATACACTTCTTTTTGTGAAGTTTTGTAAAATCAGTCGAACAAAAGTCGTCAGGCTGAAAATTTGATGCACAGTTTCGGTTAGTCGACGAATTCCAAAATCCGATAATTATCGCAATGTTAATATTTCGGATTTGCAGCGACCAGTCGCGAGGCTAAAGAGCCTATTTATGAGTCAACCAGATGCAAGTTACAAAGTTCAATAGACGCTATTACGTCAAGATTATACTCTATCTTTCTCAGACTTTCTCGGGGCAAATTATTTATTGTTAAAAAGCGACGGCAAAAACAGCGCGGTGTACGCGCAGTTACATCTTACGCGATAAATCGTGACGAGCAACATTTTGCCGCCGCTTTATAATGCGCTCTGATGTATGCGAAAGCAGCGTTACAATATATATAATTAAGTCTCGAAAATTTAACGTGGGCTGTAGCGAACAGCGAGTTTTATCTCGGTATCAAATATAAAATGTATCGACAAATGATATGCACGTTCAGGATAAGCGCGGCGCGCAAACATTCTTCCATTTTTTGCGGAGCGATATCCACGCCTCTACAAAACAAACCGCCGCCGTTTATTGTATCAATTATAAATTTATTTATAAGTTAATTTGCGTCAGAGAACAATTTTTGCGAACCCGATGTCTTTCGAACGACCCTGGAAATTTTTCAATTGAAATGTTTATACTGTCAACGAGAGCATTGTTATCACATTTCGTTTAGTCTTACGAAAAGTATATTTTTGTTTCATTTTTTTCGTCTTCGTAATGAGATTAGAAAATGTTTTTCCCGTATGCTAAATCGGCAAGTTGATTTGTCAAAATATTTGCGAATCCTTTGCGATAAAAAAGTAATCTATTGATCATTTTGCATTGACGTTTTTCTCATAGACATAATTTTCGCTCGGAACTTGCGTCACGCAATTATATCGCGAATCAATTCCAGACTGATAAAACACGGTGACGTACTTTTTCCAAACAATAGCAATTTGGAAATTCGTCTCGCTCATTGGGACGTACAGAAAAGTATAACAAAAGAAGACAATCGTGCATAGACGAATAGCGTGCGATCAATTTTGAAATGAAACGTCGTCGGACTTAACAAAACAAAATAGCTTTATCGCTTAGCTAGAAATAGTTTCGCAACAGTGTAGATCTTGATTTATTACCCTATGAGAATTCGGAGTACATATTTCATAGTGAAGCTCAACCATGTGACATGATAAGCGACACGTGTTTACGCTGGTCATCGTAATTTTTACCCCGCGGCTGATAAATCTACTTCGGTTCATAATAAAATTGTTTTCCCTGAAAAAGATAAGGGAAAAGTAAACTTTTTTTTTCCACCGGTGCAATAACATTTATTTTTGTTAGAGAGAATGTAATCGGGATGACTGGGAATTTTTGAATCCAAACCAGTAAACGTGTATAATTTTGAATTTCCATAACAAAATAATTCAGATTGGCGGTCGCAATTAATCAACAATCCACTCATGCGTTAATTACAGAGAAAATATGAGAATAAAAATAACAGTAGCCTAAATTTAACCCGACGCAGTGTTGTTTTTTAATTTTTCTTTCGTGTCACCGTTGACATCACTCCGCTGCTCTTTGCAAATAGGCCAAAAAAGGTCCACGTACGCCGTTCTGGTACACGATATACCGGACAATGATTAATGAAGTTGTTATTGAATGACATTTTTTTTTTAATTAAGATGTGTACATTTCTTATAACCTGCGATTGTACGATTTTGTCTAATATTTTGTATGTTATTCAAATTCTTATATTTTTAGCTTTACAAAACAAGGATCCGAAAGGGTTAAGACCCCCGGAGATAAAGAAAGTCGAGTGATATTTTTGCGAACGAAAGAAAATAAAACTAAAAATAAAACGTTCGTAAGTTAATTTGTATTTGTGTTTTTCAAAATACAAAATCGTCACTTGAAAATGATTGTCTTTTTTTGTTTGCAGGTATTGCAACAAATTTGGAACAAGAAAATGATGTTTGCGAAAATTGAGCGCTACCGTAAGTTTTTCTTCTTATAAAAGGAGAGATCACAATAGGATATCCCGAAAGAATGATAACCAATATCTAAGTGACTTAAGCGTTTCATTGTGTGTATGTAAACGGAATCCGCAAGATCTTGAAACAAGCTTTTGGTTCGTTAAAAATAAAATTCGTGCCACGAAAATAAAACAATTGAATCTTTATCGCGTGCCTTGCAACTGACGAACAATTTTTTGGGTTCTGCGCGCGGCCCTAAATGGAACCAAGGAATGTCATTACACGGATTATCACCAAGACTGGAATCTCAGCTGAAAATAAGGCCTTTGTTGAGAACTTGCAGGACTCCTTTTAGAAATTACGTATTACATTCAGGCTCGTTAATCTTTACAATATCAAATCCGCGTGAAACGAAATAACGAAACTTTTCTAATCACCGCACATTAAACTTTTGAATTGAAATCATCAATTTCTCTCGATATAAAATGTATATTTTATTTATTTTTTATTTCGTTGAGACAATTGTAATAAACAATTTTGACGGGATGATTTTTTTTCAACTTGTTGCGTTTTATAAGAAAGAAAAAACTAGTAGTAACAATATGAAGTGCGCAGTATAACCATTCGATGTCGTGTACAATAATTTTTCTCTTACAAACTCGCCGCTTAGACGATTGCAGTTTATAACCGAGGGATTGGCCTATTTCAATGATGAATAAAACCGTTACATTCTTTGGCAAAATGACTTTCATTGCAACTAACGATACGTTTAAACTCTGAATGATTATAATGTCCGCAATTCATTCTCGTGTTATTTATCCGCACGGCGGTAACTTTTGAGCGACCGTGACGCAGGAAGCACTTAATCATTTATATGTTTGAATGCGCGCGAAATGTTGTGTCTTTCATCAACAAATCAAACAGTCCATCGCCGAGACAATCGTTGTTTAAACATTTCAGTACATCGCAAATCAGACACATCTCCCTCGGCGAATCAAACGGGCGCATTCCTTGCATTCAAAAATTATGAAACATCCGCGCGCCGTCAGCTTCCCGGAATTTGGTTGGCAAAATCCGTGATATCATCGGGATTGACTGCTCTTCCCAAATTCGTCAGATTGCCTCTTCTTGGAAAAAGTTCAGCTCGCAAGTGCCAACTCCTCCCCACCCAGCTGCAACATTTTTTCGTCGAATTTTTCCGCCGAAATAGCTTCGCGTTGGTCTTTGGCGCCAATAATAATATGATCCTAGCAGTCTTTCAGCTGATATATTTCACGAATTTTGTGTGCAGTTTTTGTTGACAAACATTCTTCAGGTGACTCAACATCTGTCCTGAAATTAGACTACTGACAAAATCTTTGGATCCAATTAATACATTCAATTTCTTGACATTTCAAATTCCTGAAATTCAACAAAAAAAGAATGTGAATATTCAAATTTCCATGACACGTGTAGAAATTGAAAAAAAAAAGGTAAAGCAATTATTGTCTGGCGATAAAATGAGCATTACCTACCTCATGAAATGATATAAGTTTAAATATATTTTTTCCAGATGTCTTTTTTTGTCAAATAGACAAAAATTTGCAACATGATATTGTATCAAATTTTGGCTTATCTCTCAAGTTGTAATAACTAAAACTGTAAACTTACACAAAAATTCGTGTTTTTTTCATTTTTTGTAGACATAACTTGATACTTACTTTTTACTTTTTTTTCATACGCGCACTGCGAACGTTAAAGAAAAAGACATTTTAAAAAGCCAATATTTCATCTCCATAATCAGAAAACATCATCATTCACTCACATCATCATTTCCATCTATAAATGCAAAAAATGAACTGCAATCAGAAATTAAAAATGATCATCAATTATAAACAGGAAGCTAATATAAACAACTTAATGAGAATGTTTTGACAATTTCTAAGAGAAAAAAAATTAAACTAAAGCCTTTTGGAAATAAAAAAAAAACACAATAACACGCGTCTTAAATCCAGCGTGAAAAACCAAATTATTTTTAATTATTTCAACTTATTTATAGACATTCGTTGTTCAAAAACATACTTATTCATTCACAAAAATAATTTTAAGAAAAATAAAAGTAATTTTGCAAAAGGTCACAATGTAACTTGCAAGTGAAACAAAAATAAAAACATAAAAAAAATCCCATGAAAACAAAAACAAATCTTCAGCAGCAATAAAAAACAAAGAAAAAGGTGCGAAAAAACTTTCGTGTATTCGTACCATCTAGAAATTCGCACACTTGTTATTGAAACATGCGCGCGAATTATTGCACCTCGGCGCTTTCTCGGTCGGCGGATTATAATCGGCGGCATGACCGATGATCCAAATTCATAAATATAAAAGATAATGTGCGCTCTAGCGTGCGCGCTTGTGGTTGGTATTGGCTCGCGCGTGCGCAGTTAGCGCGCGGCCTCTGGCGGTGTATGCGTGTCGGCCGCAAGAGTTGGTGCGGGGTACGCAGGCTATTTTGACGGGAAGGTCACATGACTAGACGCTCGGCCGACCATCGAGCGACACCAACCGACTCGGCATGGTACGCGCGCCGCCACCCCCACCCGGCGCGCGGAGCCATGCGACGAACAGGCCATCAGACCAAGCGCTTCGTGTAAGTGCACTCACACCTTGCGCCATACCAATACCCACAAATCGACTTGCGCTAACCAGTGCGTGCGTACTCGCTGTAAATTAATTGTTTTTCATATGCAAATTGGTCAACAGTCTCAGATCCATCAGAGAGGTTATGTTTGTTCCAAAATCAATTGCAGTCTATAACAATTTTCATGCTCTTCTTTCAAGGAAAATTCACCAGGAAAAATTTAGGAAAAAAAAATATAACAATGCTCAAACAATGCAACGAACGAGGAACGCAAGGTCAAATCGAGGTCAGATGTGCTTCGACGCCCAAATGATGTAAACAAAGATTGAGCATTGTCATTGAAAGGGAACTGCAAGTTTGTTTATTTGTTGAATGATATTCTAAACAACCGCAAAAAACCTGAGTTAAGAATTAATCTGGTGATTTTTGTAGGCGAAGAACGCGTCCGAATAGGGAAGGGAAAAAAAGAAGGTGGAAAGAAAACTGGTGTTGCGGAATGGGCTTGTCTAACGCAGGGCTCTTGAAGTGGCAGTACGTATTTTCCGCGCGGACTTGTTCTTTACATAGAAAGCACAGTAGGTGTGTATATAAGTGAGTCGGATGAGCGATGCGCGACGAAGGGGAGACGGTCGCGACCGCGGACCGGTGGAGGGGCGCGCAAGGGGACATGCACACCACTGGCAGCGAAGGAGAAGCAGACAGACATGTACGCTTTACGGAGATTCCTCTTTACCACCAGCGGCGCACACATGTAACCGTGTACGTGTGCCCACGACCCGATCCATGTCAGATGTGTACGCTTTTCGCGGCTATCCCACTGTTTTGTTTTATTTTATAAGAAAACTCGTCGATCAAATGTAGAAACGTCACGTGCCGACGTTTTTCCATGTGAAAGCGATCACTTACACTTTAGAGAGATGATTGTAATTACCGTCGATGAAGATAGTTTTTCACTCATTTCTCTTTTGTGTTCTTTCTTCCACGAAGTCCTTTAATTTCACGATTTTCAAAGATTTACACAAAAAAAGTATTAATTATTATATACAGAGCGAAAAAGAAAAATCAATAAGGATTATCATATCAGTGCGTCCACACACAAAATATTTTTCATTCGTATTTTTCTCTTTCTCTCTTTTTTTCGAGCATCTTCCCACCCTTCTTTGCTCTCCCTAGATAACGGTATTCTAACGCGCACAGCGTTAGAAAATATCTCTGAAAAAGGATCGACGTTTTCAAGGCATTAATTGAGCTGGCTGGCAAAAACACATTTTTGCAAAAGAGATAAAGTAAAGAGCGACTAAATTTCCATCTCTCTTTCAAGGGGTTGGAGAAAGAAGTAAGACTGGATGATAATTTTAATTTGTCGAGTTTAATCGAGGTCATGAGGACAGCCGATTTCTTATAAATGACGCGATGATTAACGCGAATTTTGCATCTTCGGTATGACGTTAAATTTTCCGAAAAATATGACGAGTCAAACATTCTACGCTTCTCTCACGCGTCTTTTGATTGTTTGCGCACGCACATACGCACGTCAACACGATACCAACACAGCTCAAGTGTACAGATAATACGGTTAAGCAGCTCTCACAACAGAACGTCATTTAAAAAAAATGACGCAGCTCACAAAATTAGGCTGCGTTAATTAAATACTCAGTTTTTCAATCTTTCAAGTAAATGTTTAATTATGAAAAATTTTTATCAGATAAAATTCTGTACATTTCGAGATAAAAATATTATTTCTCGCGGTTTTGAATTTTTTTTTCCAGTCGCAACTCTTTTCAAGGATTATTTCTTTCTCGGTTAGAAAATTTTTCCGAGCGTGCATCCCTTTTCTTGATAATTTTTATTTTCATTAATTAAGTGTAACCATCCACTCTTCCCTCATTTCATAGTAAAAAGAAAAAATCTTAACCGCCTGAGATCCTCCTTCACCCCATTTCCTTCTTCCCTTCACTAATCAATATTTTTCGAAACTAAGCAAAAGAAGTCTCCATATTCTCTCTTCATAAAAGTTTCTTCCCCTGTAGCTTTGGAAACACATGAAGCGATTCCTTCGCATCAGAACGTTATCATGAAAAATGACCGAGAAAATGACGAAAAGTTGATGAATAATTTTGCGGAAATTGCGTTTCGCGTATTCTGTACATTACATCACCGGATAACGCCCGGCATATACTTTTAGTTAAAACTATTACTTTTCGTACTTTGGCAGCATTCCCGCATGCATGAATCCCTCAATATCAACGGAAATATACAGATATACAAGGCTGATGCAAAAAAACCAAGTGACAAGTATATCGCATATTTTATCCAACTCCTCTATCGTATATTTCCGTGAAAATACTACAGCTTTGCGAAATTTAATTTCCGCAATCAAATTTTCGTTTGTAACGAAATAAATGAATAATAAATAAAGCCGATTGTATATTATAACGGAATACATAACAATAAAGGAAATCGAAAACAAGACTACATTATTTATCCCGATTTTCAAAAGTTAAAAATTATCTGAATATTTTTGAGGCATTTCAAAAAAGGACTGGATTAATATAATATTCTAATTTTCATCATTTCCACGTATTTCACTTTGAAAAATGTAGAAAAAATACTGAAGCTTGAAGTCTTCTAAATGATACATTTACATTTTCGAATAAAAAAAAGAATATTATTTGTCTCTAAATACGAATTTGCATATCTTTGCATGCAAATCTCGCATGATGTGTAAGATTTGCAAATAAACAAACACACGTTATTGATTGAAAAGCTGTTACACAGTTGAATTACGTTTGAATATTTTCAAAGATCTCTTCGATGCAAAATTTGCGACTCCTTTTTATTCAACTCAGCATCTTGGCACGTTCGATTATGTTTCTCTAGGCAACTCTATTTCACTACACTCTGCAGACAGTTAGACCAATAAGATTATAGTCTGCAGCAATTTTTTTGCTACCCAACTTGTTAGTAATCGACCTCATCTTCCAAGTTTCCCTGGAGCCTTTTCATATCGCCAGCACGTTATAGGTATACGCTATGAAAGCTATCATTTGGCGTCCTTGTTATTGTGGGTAAACATGAACGGTCGTCTTTGTTCTGCACATTGTT
Source organism: Trissolcus japonicus (assembly GCA_030522925.1). NCBI lineage: Eukaryota > Metazoa > Arthropoda > Insecta > Hymenoptera > Scelionidae > Trissolcus > Trissolcus japonicus. Next base: position 77,771 of record JAPYZS010000236.1, on the reverse strand, counting down.
TTGAGATACCTCCTATAAAAATGTGACGGTACTCCCGAGTTTGAAACGCCCAGAAATTCCTATATTCGAAGGTTAGACTTAGAAAAGTACAGGAAATGTAACAGGGAAATTTCCTAAGTTTAATACTTATTTGATGACTAGAATTTAGGATGATCAATATCTTTCACAAAAAAAGTTTTGTCTTATTAGACATTTTTGGTGTAGAGGATTAGATAGTGAACTCTTATTTCAAGGGTCGCGAGTTCGAATCTTGGTTATTGCAACTTTTTTTTATATCAACAAAATCTTAAATTTTGGTAATTTGTAATTGAATATTTATCTAAGAAATACTTAAATTAAATCAACTGTTCCAGTAAACACAGAGATTTACAATATATCATTCTAAAACCACCATGCGTGTGCGATTATGCCTAGTTCCTAGGAAAGTTTTAGGTCAACCCCTAATAATTCCCAACTAGTTTTTAAAATGAAGAATGTATGAAACTTTTATTTACTGTTTTTCTCAGCACATCCATCATCTGGAGCTGCTATTCGTTCTTCGTCCAAGTCATCCGAAGCAACCCCACTCGGAACCCATCTGAAAAATATAATAAACAAATAAAACGAAACCAAAACTTTGAAAATCATAAAAAAACAAACATATTTCACAATTGAAAAAAGGTGCAGTTGTCAAGCAGAACATCCTTCCATGAACCGAGGAAAAGGTGGCGTTGCAAAGGGGGACTTGAGATCGGCTGGAGTATGCGCGAAGAGCGGTGTCGCGCGGGTTGGCATTGTGTGTGCCGGTGGCGCGCTTCGGGCGAAGTGGACGGTTCGGTTCGCTGATCGAGTCGGCTGCCTCCCTCCCGGGGTCTGGCGGCGTCTCTGTCGCTCGGCGCGCATCTCTGTCTTGCTCTCTCCTACTCCCGTAATCTCGTTGGCCGCGCGAGAAATATGCGTGTACCCTTTGGCTGGCTCGGCGCTGTCGAGTCGTCTCGACTCTCGAGCCGCGCCAGTAGTCGGCGGTTCAGCGATCGATACGCCATTGCGGCGCAGCGCGACCATGTTCGCCGTTTGACGCGCAGCATTGCGTTTGCAAAGCCGCGCTTGTAGACACGCACGCGAGACGCCCCGACGATGCTCGCTCAGCGCGACCTGGTGCTGCGACGTGCGCGACGACGACGCAGACGAGAAGCCCTCTAGCCAGTGTACGTTGCATGTGCATGACAGTGTGTGTATGTGTGTGTACGTGCGTGCGCGCGCGTTCGCGTCGTTATCGCGCGACGTCGAGACGGATGCTGCGCGACGCGCGGCGGGCCACCGACCCGTCGTCCGTTTTCTTTCTTCTCCTCGTCTCGTTCCCCGCGACACCTTTTTTTCCTTCTTGTCCTTCCACTCCTTCTTCGCTGCTGTTCGCGCGCTTTCCCAACTGTCGCCGTCTTGCTGGTTCGCGCGCGCCAGACAAGGACGCACGCCGATAATAGAGGTCCCACCGCGATATTCGTTGTTATTATTATATAATGACGCTGCTCGGGGGACCGCCTCGGCATTTTTCCCCGCATCTCCGTCGCTTTTGCCCGGTTTGACGGGCGTGCGTGCAGTGTTGATGCCTCCTTTGCATTCGAGCGTTGCGCACAAGATGACAATGATTATTCTATTGTTGCCATCACAATCCCGTGCTCATCGGGCTCCACGTCGCAAGCTTTCAGCAACTTGACGCTGTTTATGCACATAGACGATTGTCGGCGAGTTTTAGCATCACGCATCGTCTTTCGGGCTCTCGAATTACACGCCTGCTGGATATGTGGACATGAAAATTACCATGATTCAAATTTTGACATAACAAAAAACGTACAAACTGTAAAATCACGGTTGTTCACAATGACTCACAATTCGTCATTGAGACGAGATACTTTCCAGTGGGAAAATGTTTCGGTTTCGAAATCAAAATAAAGACAAAAAAATAACATGTAAACAAAAACAATGCGCCAGACTCGAATCGTACAGATGGCATTCAAGTTTCCGATAATTTGCAACCAGAACAAACTTGTTTACAAATATAGATCAAACAACAAGCCAGTTTTTTTAGCTAGAATCAACTGTCAGATTGGGTATTTAAAGAAAAAAAAAAACAATGTTGAAAAACAAACCTTAGAGCAAGTCAGATGTAATTGAATTCGCATCTTCATTGCTGAACGATAATGATAAAATGGCAAAATGTTATCCGAAAAAGTGATTTTGCAGTCGGGCGGGATCGAAACGTGGGATCGGTGGCGGCGGTACGGTTGCGATAAAATAAATAAATATTGGCGGACATACCAGCGCGACCCTGCGTGTGGTATTTCGAGAGCGCAGAGGGCGCCACTGTGCGATCTCGCGCGAGCGCCCGTGATTTGTGCCCCTGAGAGATCAGTAGCTCGCACACTTGGGGTTTTTTAACTCGGCAGCTACGACGCGAGTTCGGATTTCGCTTGGGCATTGTGAGCCTCGAGGACATGTTCCCATGTGCCACGGGGTTTCGGGCGCTCGGGTGGACGTCACACTGATGTAGCCGCGTTATCTAAAAACGCTTTTTCCGTGGGATCGATCGACCATTTTTGGACCGATGTTACAGTTATTGCGATTGAGAGTGCAGTGGGGTTATTTAAAGAGTACGGCTTTGGTGACAAAATAACCAGGATCTAACGTGTGATGGGAATTTTTGTGTCCAATCTAGTGTGGGAGGGGAGAATGCAAAATGATTTTCGGACTCGATTGCAATCACTTCTTTGGACAAGGTTTTTTGCAATTTATATATTTCAACAAGAACAAAAATAATAAATGCTTCACTATACACCTGAGTTGAAATCTCGCTTATTGTACTTATATTAAAATTTATTTCACTTGATTGAAACATTATTGACATTCAATTAATTTATTCATTTTTGTATATCCTTTCATTCAAAATTATAAAAATTAAAAAATCCCAATTGTTAAATTTAACGTACATTTTGTTAAATATAAAAAAGGTCAATCGGAAATGTACAAAATCGCGCGGAAAAGTATGAATTATTGACAAGACGAAAAACATCAATAAATATATGGTAGTTCTAAAATAAATTATAAAATTTCGGATTTTTGAACTATGAAGGATTATGTGTTTTTAATATTCCTAGTCCTTTCGAAAAATAGAAAATGTTTGATTCATTAAATTTGGTTTTTCATAAAGTTGTAACAATTTAAAAGTCATTAACAAATGAATATAGAGTTCCAAAAATAATTATTAATCAAAGGAAAAGTCTGAAAATAAACAAATATAAGCAACCAAAATAAATTTAATGAAAAGAAAAAAAAAAACTTCAAAAAACAAATTGTAACAAAAAAAAAAAAAAAGAGTAATTCATAAAATCATTTTTCATTCCAATATCAAAAATATGATCAAAAGTACACTTGGCATTGTTTGTCATGTTATTCAAAAATTGCGTAACTCAAGTGAAAAAAAGCGGTTTGTTTTCATTCATAACAAAAGTAAGTTTTATAAAAGAAAAAAAAAAGAATCATCGCGCGTTTTGTGTGACAAAGAATACAAGAAATTCGGGATGTATATTTTTGTCAATCGAATGTAAATAATTGTTTTCAATTAATAACGCGAGAGCCTTGACGGAGCTTCAAGAAATAACATTTGACAAAACCATCTTTGCACATTTAATGAACAATTTGTGGGACAACAATGTTGATTAATAATGATAAAAATAATTTTTGACGTTGCGATAAATATTAACATCAGACAAGGAGAGAAATTTACTTATGCAAAGATGGTAACATTGTTGCACGTGTCGTTGCCGGGGACTCAAAAATCATCGAATTAATCAAATAATTGATCGTCACTATAAAAGTGCATTTTTTGTCCCAGTAATCAGCTAATTTGGTAAAAATACTTTTTCGACAAAAAAGAAGAAAAAACGTTCTCGCAGATTCGATTTCTATGTGTTTTTGATGCGACAATTCGTCTTTCTTATAAAACAAATATTATGCAAATGAATTATCGAGAGTTGAATTTTAATCAACTTTTTGCACGTACGAAACTGGAATAATAAAATGTTGGTTTGTTGATGAAAAGTTAATATTCGTCTTAAATTGACTAATCATGCATAATACATGCCGAGTTTTGTTATTTGAGAAGAAATTGCAGCAGCTACACACTTTTTTGCACAAGTTTTTGATCGTAAAAAAGCAGTTTGGACCAATCAAATAATCTCATTACCATCGTTTCATTGACCGAAAAAAAACTCAATTTTAGGCACAAATAAATTATTTCCCATAAGTGATTTATAAAAGCAAAAAAGAAACATTACTCATTCGTTATTTTTTAGTTTTTTTTTTAAGATAAATTCAACTATCCAGTGGAAAAAAAGAGAGAAAAATTGTTGAAAAATCTTTGAAAAAATTGTTTGAAATTTATTTATATAAGTTATCAGCGGATGCCGTCTGGATTCACAGTCCACGAGCGGAAACGTTTTAATGTACTATTTGTTTTCATAATATTGAAATTATGACAATTTATATTCAATGATAATCTTGTGGATTTGACTCTGAATTATACCAAGTTGTACATTTCAGTAAGAACAAAAAAAAAAAAAAAACAACAATCAACTCAACATATACATTTTATCGCAAAGTCCAATACTGTAACATTTAGATAAAAGTTTTACCTTTGATATGCATTGTTATTTAAATTGCCTTTTTGCACAATTTTTTGTTGTTATCCTAAAAACAACTATGAATGCCCGAAAGAAACGAAACGAAACTTCTACAAAAATTTTTTTCTGACCTTTCGAGAAGGGGAAGACGTCCAAAGTTGCCCACAAAAAATATTGATTACATCATTGTCATCGCCGCACAATATCTCTTACCATCTTTTTTTTTCACTAACAAAAATTTTATTTTTAATTCTTTGCTTGACATGATGAAATATTGAAATTACATCGGTTTTGTGTAATTTTGTCGTGGCAAACTGCGCGTCGAGAAAACCACACTCGAACAATTATTCTAGTTGTAACTTATTTTCATTTTGACTCCACAGATCCAATAAAAGGAATAAAGATGACCAGTCAGTCATACAGTCCGCAACTGAAGACAGTGCTAAAGTCGTTTCAGCTGTCGGCCGTTAAAAGCCTGCAGGGACCGAGTTCGGCCCTTCTGGGCATGGATTGCAAAAGTCTACTGCAAGAACAATCGCCTTATTGTCCAGGTAAACAATTTTGCAACTTTTTCATTGCATCAAAATTGAAAAAAACACATTTTTAATATTACTAAAATCCATAATTAAGAAATTTTCAGACCTTGATTTTAGGACGAATCGATTTTGGGCAATTTTTCTTCGAATTAGACGAAAAAGAAGACGGAATAAGAAGCGCAATTAAGATGACAAAAACCAGCAAACCGCGATAATGAATCCGTCATTCCTTGTTGGCCGTTTTTTTTTTTTTCATCAGGGTAGCTCGCCACAGAAGTACTGTTAAACGAAGGAATGTTGTGATTAATGTAGCGCATTCCATGTTAATACGAACGTGCGCGTGGTTCGATAACGTGATGTTCGGATCGTGATGCCGAACGGAGAAAAAATACCCTTATCACAACCGAGAGATTGAATTGTCTAGTTTTTTTTTACTCTAGCGAAAGAAGTTTAAACCAATCAGGCCTTTAAAACGATGTTGAAAAATGAAAAAAAAAAAAAAACGGGAAATCAGATATTGGGTCGTTGAATCGACGTCGAAGATGATTCAGTGCCTATTAGATACAGGATTTTTCATGGAACTTTGAATATATTTGTCTGGGATATTTCTTACGGACAAAGTTTGACTTTGCAGATTAGAATATCCGATTAAAGATGTTGGCTAACGTTTTTCGTTCGACTTTTTTTTTCTTCGGTTGGCTTAGTAACCAGTCGGTTTTACATTCTCGATCTTGTTCTCGATCGAAAGTTCGCTGAGATTAGACCGTTTATGATCCATCTGAATAATTTATTCACTTAATTTAAAGAACAAAACACCGCTCTTGACATTACCATCGTCATTATTATAACTCAAGCATAAAAGAGAAAAACATCACGACCGTTCTATCACCGGCAATCTTATCAGTTGCGGGACACTTGAAGAAGTCTTTTTCATCCAAGATCAGTCCACCATTATCATTCGTTTCAAGCTGATAGTTCTCATTTCGTGAATATAATTGATGGAACAGCTGATTTACGACAAAACGCAAAGTATCCCAATTCGTTATCAGTGATTCATCATTACAAGAGTAAAGTCTCTTGAAATTGTTTTACATCTTGGGAAGTCGAGACGAAAATTGGCATCAACTTTTCCAACGAAGAAAATTGCGCAGTCAAAAGTTGCGTTTCCAAGAACAGAACCGACACTAATGCTCTGTGAAATGGGAGATACGATCTGAGATTCTTTATTTAATGGAATATTTCTTATTGTAAGAATTAATTGTTCCTTTCATTCATCACGCCTCTGACACAAAGCCGAGCTTTGTGCACGCATGCACCAGTCTGGACAAATTAATGAACCATTTAAAAGGAAAAACTAAATAAATTACAGTGGCGTAATTGTTTAGTAAGTTACGAGGATGAAAAATGGAACAAAGATGACCAACTCGAAGAAAAGGAATTACTTTGTCCGTCTAAATTTGTTCTCCTTTTCCTTCTACATTTTTGTTTTGTTTTTGATTTCTTTTCTTATTTGTGCAAAATTAAAGACGTCCAGTAGACGAGAAGCAGAGATTCTCAAGAGCCTCACACGTGTCTAACAAATTACATTCGGATCACTGTCAAGGATTTGAGCGGTCGTATCTCCTTCAAGTTCTTGGAAGTGTGTTTAAAATTGTTTTTGCAACGCGTGCATAATCTATTGCGAGCGATCAATCGCTCACGAATAACCGGGAGAAAACAGCCTCACGATCGGCCACTCTGCGTACAAACATAATTTTGCCTCTCGCTTATAGGAGCCAATTATTGATCGCACGTAGGACACGGCTTTTATCATTCGATGAATGATACGAAAATAACGCATCCGCAAATAAAGTCCGCGTCAAATATGCAGGGCGTGAATTTATTTAATCTCGGTGGAACGCGCCTGACTGAATTTTTCCCAATTTCACTTGACCGGATCAAAGATGAGACACCTGATATAATTAACTGGTCAGTCGGCTAGTCAATGATCCGCGATGAAAAAATGGTTCATAAGTCCAAAATCGATTGATCTGTGAAACACACGAGCTTTTATAAATATACACATTCCAGGTGTTTCGTTTCGTTGCAAAAATGTGTGCACGGTGCCATTGCACCCTAAAAATAATTGACAAACGTTGGGAACGTTACGTCACTGTCAAAACTGGGAAGTCGGTATTGCAAGGAAGCCAAAGCGCCTTGACCCGTACTTTTGCGTCGTCTTCAAAAAAAAGACAGAACAAGTTGGGCGTTTTGTTAATGTCAGCAGACGGTTAAAAATGCGACTTGCTGCTTGTTGGCACATTGTTTAGTCTCTGTCGAAGTGAAAACATCCTCTCCGATCTGACTAAAGTGTGTTATGGGTGCAGCCGCGTGCACTCGATAAAGTTGCAAACGCAATGAAAAAAAAAGCAAGTTCGGCTCCGGGATTAAGTTTTACAGTTTGATAAGAAGTCGAGATGGGTGGAAATCGCAGTGAAAGCATCGCGGTTAATTGATAGGTCTATTCGTTGATGAAAGATGAAACGAACCCGAGCATGTGTACATCTGCTTTGAAATGCTGATTGTTCGTCGATGGGAAAGATAGAGGGATGTTTGTCTTGCGACGATAAGTTTAGGCACTAGGAGGAAATTTGAAGAAAGACGGCCGATGAGTAATGGTGTTAAGTTCTTATGTTTAAAATTTGTCATCGACTCTGTTGTGTAACGCGGAACGGGACGTCGCGTATTTCTATTATAGATTGTTGATACAGCAGTGTCTTTTGCAGAGGTCACCGGTTATTCGATCCGACTTTTCGTATTGCGTGGCACGAATAAACGGTACGGCAAAAATTGACACAAACTTCCAGGGAGGGGGATCTCGTTTACAAAATACGCAAACAACAATGTTGCATAAAATCGACAGACTAAATAAAATCTTCTGTTACGATATCAAGTTAATGTAACATCTAGCGCAGTTTCGTCTTGATAAAATTTGAAAGTTGATTCTAGTTTAAGTTTCGGATTTAATAATATAGACTAAGTAGAAGAGTTAACTGACGGTTGTGTGATTGATTGCAGAAAACCCAGCGCACCTGGCATCATTGCCCGTGAAGGACGTGGACAAGCTCGAGGACCTTCCGGTGATCGCAACCACACCCTGCAAGGAGGCCCGTGCTCCCCTCGAGGACTCGGACGACGATCCGCAGCCGGAGCGACGCAAGGTCTACGAGAAGAAGGAGCTCGAGTTCCAGATCCCGATTCTCACCGCGCCCGACCAAAGCTACTCGGAACGATGCGAGACCGTGCTCGAAGGCGAGCGGATATCCTGCTTCATAGTGGGCGGAGAGCGACGGCTCTGCCTGCCCCAGATCCTCAACACCGTTCTCCAGGACTTCTCGCTGCAGCAGATCAACCAGGTGTGCGAGGACCTGCAGATCTACTGCTCGCGCTGCACGCGCAGCCAACTCGAAGAGCTCAAGATCTCGGGCATCCTGCCGAGGAACGCGCCGTCCTGCGGCCTGATCACGCAGACCGACGCGGAGAGACTTGTGAGCGCTCTGCTGCTGAGGCCGGACTGTGTCGTGCAGGACGACGTCTACGACAAGTCCGTGAAAAAGGACACCGACGAGGAGTCCATCTCGAGGTTTAAAGTTTACCATGAGTGCTTCGGCAAGTGCAAGGGTATCTTCGATGCGGACATTTTCACGTCTGAGGATTCGGCTTGCATCGAGTGCCTCGAGTGCCAGTGCCGGTTCTCCCCGCAACGATTCGTGCGCCACGCGCACCGATCCCTCGAAAAACGAACCTGCCACTGGGGCTTCGACTCGGCCAACTGGCGCTCTTACCTGCTCCTCTCCAGGGACCAACCGCATTACAATAAAATCGTCAACTTCTTCCGCGAACTCAAAGAACAGAGGCTGCTCCCGAATCCTAAAAGAAAATTGGAGGTGCGACATCTACAATTTGTTACTTTTTATTAGTACTTTATTTTTCTTGTTCAAATTTTGGTAGCAAAATTGGTTGATTACAAAAATTGCACGTAGATGATGATACATTTTTGCAGGGATATTGGGTAGTTCGTAGCTTGTGAATCGAGTGAAAAAATAGCTAATCCGATATCAGCGTGTGAATAATAGAAAGGCATTTAAAAATATTCGAAAATTATTGATCGAGCGCTCCTCCTACCCCGAGGGATTTAATTAATGGCGTTTGGTTTAGTTACAGCACGAAACGGAGAGGTTGACGAAACGACTGAAAAAGGATGTTGGCAGAGACGATTGTCCTGCTGGAGCGTACAATGGGATGTATCATCCGATGTCGTCGGTGACCAGCGCAAATGACTCCTACCTGCAATGGACAATCTATGAATTAACCGCGAGGGGGGCGTCAGCATTTAGACCTTGGTCCTGTAAACATAATAAAGAAAGGTATTACAATTCACTGATTTGCAATCAATTAAAAACGTTTCTCTCGCAAGATGTCAAAACACTTTGATCAAATCCAAGATGAATGGGACACATTTTTAGCACAGCTCATTTTGTTAGTCCGCGGATCGAGCGAAAAAAAAAATAAAAAAGAACATTACAATAATTAAAAACTGTAAATAGTCAGAAGTGTCCTCGATTTAACTTTTTGTTAAAATTAAAAACCGATATGTTTACAATAACTGCGATAACGGTGCTCGCGCTGTGATGTCGACCTGAATCCGTGACAACAAAGCTAACTTTAAAGCGCACAGTCGAAGCTCCAAAGTTACAATAATTGTTCAACATTACAGTGTACAATAAATAAGACCTTGTTAGTTGAATTTTGCACAGATCGTTCTCTAATATATTTGCACTTTTTGCCTGTCGCTATTTGCTTTCTATAAAATTATTCACGCCGTTTCTTTTTTTGTGTAGTTATTGATCTATCCTGCTAGCGTTGAGAGCTAAATTATTGAACACCTTCGGGGAATAAAAAATAACAAAATTTACACACTCACAAATCCGAGATCGATTCGAGCACTAATTCTCCAAAACGAAAACTGACCGCATTGTTAAAAAAAGACCAATCCATATTAACGAGACTAAAAGTTCGATGTTGAAATTAAAAGTTATTATTGGTGAATGAGTATTGGAGTTATGAAATTGTTTACAGTCCACCGATGGTGCCTGCGTACCTGAGTCGAGGACCGCCCGTATTGCAGCATCCGGAGAGGGTGGTGCCATTATCAGAGTACGAGCGGTTCGAGCCGCATTACCAGCCGAATGTGGCGCTGGCGCCGATCCCGGCTCATCCCCTTTCGCTGATGTCCCCGTCGCTGTTCCCCCACCACCGGCACTATTATGACAGACGGCGCTACTGTATGGGAAGTCCGAGCCAACACAAGGAGCGCCATCTGTCGTCGCCGAGTTTGCCCACCGTGAAGTCGGAGAAGAAGTCGCCAGCGTCACCAGGTGGCGCTCGCGACGACGAGGACGCGAGCGCCGCAGTCACATCGTCTACAGTGAACCCGGAGGCGACGACCGCGGAAACCGCGGAGACGTCAGCCCCCGCAGCGTCGCCCACCAGCGACTCGGACAACGATGCGAGCGCCCCCTGGAGCTACCCGAACCTTCTCGATTACGATCTTCCCCCGCAGGTGCAGCAGCTCATCCATCACCTGATCAGCGAGAATGCCTACCTGCGTCGGGAACTCGCGCGGCTGTCCACTCAGGACGAGAAAAAGGCTGACACAAGCGCTGCCGACAGCACTGAGGGCAACAAGGACGAAGTTAGCGATGGTAGCGACGCCAAGGAGCCAGAGCCCGCCAGCGCCACTACCATCGTTGCTACCGAACCGTAGTCCCCCCTCTCGCCGTACTCGCAGGAAGCTGAATTAACAATCTTATAACAGATATGAAAATTTTCTTCATTTTGTTATAAAAAAATTTCTGAATTCGATCCAGAAATTTTTTGATTTGTACAAAGTTGAATTTTTTATTTGTAATCGTGGAATCAATTTTAGTGACCTCTCTTGAGGCTTTTTTTAACGGAATCTTGTTTTATGATGAAATAAAACTTTGATCGTTCGAATGATCCAGCTTCCTGTACGATTAGTGTAAGACACGAATGCCAGGCGGCGCCACTCGGCAACCCGTATGAGTGACCGCACGCGCTTTTTATAAGGTTTTTCAAACTTTTATAAACGACTTACACAGTGAGGGAGGTGACTTCTGGTAGCACACTTGTCCCGATTCGACCGCGCAGATGGCGCTGCGCGCAACTTCCCGTATGTGCCATAATTCTAATTGCTTTTGTTGTTGGCATGAAATCATGAGTACCTGAGCGCAGTCGAATAAAGTAAGGTTCTTGAAACGGTTCGGTTTTTATTTCTCAAGAATTTTTCTTTTTTTTTTTATATTTTATCTTGTTTTACAACTTTCTTGCTTTTATATGGGACTGCCATATTTGAGGGAAACAAGGGATGCTTGGTCTAAAGCTTTCGCCAACGATTTCTGCCGTTTTGTCTGCGAATCGGGACGGCTTTTTGTTTTTCGAAAAATGAGGGCGCGCGCATCGCTCGAGTGCCGCGCATGCGCGCTTTCTTGTACTTTTTTTATTACTATTTTTGTACCAGTGGGGTCGCTGCACAACTCAAGACCTTTTGTTTCCCAGTCGAGCACATTTGTTACGATTGCGCATTGACAAAAGATAAATTTCCACTGCAATAAATAAACGAAAACGTTAAAATAACGTTGTTAAATAGCTATTTCACTTTTGTCAACGTGCAATTGCGTTTCAACAGTATTCGAATTAGGTTGACATGTACGACAAAAAAAGAAAGAGTTAAACCGCAATAAAAAGAAAAAAAGGAAAAACGTTGCTCAACTGAAAAGTCGTGATTGATAGTCCATTATTGTGTTTTGTTGTAATTTATTATTATTGCTCCGACTTTGTCCAAATCGTTTTACGCTGATTGGCCAATAGTGATATAATTAGAGGGCGTGAAACGTTCATGTGATATTCTTGCGATTTAAGTTGTTTTAGTTTGTGATTTCTTTTTCAGCGAAAAATTGAAGCGGAAAGCAAGAACAAAAATTGATTATGAAAATAAAAAATTGCATCAATTGCGCTCTAGTCTTCGATCGACATAATGTACAGAAAGCAAATAGAAGAAAAAGGAAATAAAAAGAACTTATAAATTGGCTCTGTACAAAACGATGACGTTAACGGATTTTGCGTTTGAATTGTAAATATGTAGATTTCATTTTATTCCCCTCCTACCCTGCCTTTTTCGTGGTAGGAGTTTCTGTGCAGCGACTCCATGCGGCGACTTTGCGAAGTCGCTTGTTGTCTCTTTGTTTCTTTCTCTCTCATGGGAACCAATTGTAATAGACAAATAATCGACGCTCGTTAGGACTGATTTTCGTAAGCGTTATAATAAAAAAAATCACCCGACACTTTGCGATCTGCGATAAGATTGCGAATCGCGGTGAACCAACTTGTTTGTGAAATTCCGTCGCTACGAAACGGCACGATTTCTTTGAATTCTTTTCTCTGTTTTTGTTTTTTAGCTCGCAGAATGACGATTTTTCCGCTTTTCGTTTCATTGCAACGACAGAAAGAAGGAAAATGTGGCAGGATTGATTGCGAATGTGCCGCCACTTCCTTTCGTTCGAACAGCTCAATGCGCGTGTGCGATAGATCACCGGACAGAAAGTATATGGCGCTGTGCGACGGGACATTTGAGCGCTATGAAAACGAAAACTGGAAAACATCGTGGTCAATTATTGCTTAGTTGTAAGATATTTATTTGACAGAAATGTGCTTTATTTATTTTTGACAATTTTCAAAGATATATTTTATTATTTATGCGCCTTATTTATTTTTTAACGACCATCGTGCGACGGAATTTCAGATCCGTTCGTCGGTTCTGTCGGACGTCATAACCGCATAATGTATATAAACATACGTTCTCTCGTCATAGATATATTAAATATAAATATATATATATAAATATATAAATATATAAATATAAAATGATGAAATGAAAAAACGTAAGACTTAGTATTAAGGGTTAATTAAGATTAAGACATTATGCGAATTATTGCAAAAAGTACAAAAACCTTAGGTGCTACGTTGTTACGCTAGGAAATGTGTCACGAAGGACGAGGATGAGAAACAATCGTTTTTATAGATTAATAACACGAATCGAAACACGTTATATAGAAAAAATTGTCTTTAATTGTACTTTCCATAAAAATTCACGTGGTCGAAGGCATAACTTTGTTTTCTTGGATAACAAAAACGAAAAAGAAATCTTTTATTATCAACGCATAAAAATGTGATTTGATTTTTCTTATGATCAAATGTTTGTTTTGAAAAATGCTTTCATTGTCCGGGTAATTTGATACGAGAATTTTTAACGCTTTTGGTTCGTCTTTATCATTCGTTATTCATTTTTTTTTACTTTGCTCTTCGCGCAGTTAGAGTTTCGACTGTTTCCGTAGCCGACATACATATTTAGTGAAAGAAGAAGAAAAAACAACAAATAATTCTTAGACTTTTATCTAACCCTCTCAGTCGCACACATACTTGCATTGTACAATGAAACAAAGATTTAAAAAAATACTCGTTTATATGAACGATCTTGATTAGTTGCCTGAAGCCGACTTCGACTTGCCAGATCAATTTTCGTACTTGTGTTTCACAATTGCTCTTTATCTTTTTTGTCTTATTTTTACTCCGAATTATCAATGATTTGGCGTTTCGAATGCGCGTGCTCAAGGATGACAGATTTTTTCAAAGCAATCTAGTAGGGTCTGGACATAATGATTGAAAGATATATGACGAGAATAAATACAATCATTATATTCTATATGATAAAAGAAAACACATTGTATACTGTGTTAACGCTATAAAGTAATGTAACGATGATATAAGGAAAACCCACCCACGGTAAAGAATTTATATATAGTCTACGTTTTTCATACACACTCATGTCAGTTATTGTATTTATCGTAGGACCAAAAGGAGAAGTAAAAGATATAAAAAAGAAGTAAAAAAACCAATTTAATACGAAACGATTATTATTATAAATGGGTTAGCGATTTTTCGAAAATCATCAGTGACTGTGCAACCAACAGAGACATATTTGCTAAGATTTTGTTTGTTTCTAATTTTTCTACCGAGTTAAGAAGTTTTAAGAAGTCCAATTGTGATAATGAAATAAATATAATGGTGTAGAGAGCGCAATTGCGAGCGATTTTGTGAACTTGGTTTTGGATTTTGATAATTTAATTAGTGCGAATGAAAACAAAAAATTAATGACGGAAAAAAACTTGATACGCAGAAAGCTTTCACTAAAGACTATATCACTGTTTGTGAATATCTTGTTTCGTTGTACCAGTTAAAACATAACACATTCCAAATATAAAAAGAAAATCTTCAAAATTAACTCAACATCGTTTTTAAAAAACTAGATTGCAAAATCCATAAACTGAGTGGGAAAAACATTTGATTGTTATTGTTAATAAAATTGAAGTGTTTTTCTCTAGATGAAACGTCAGTTCCAAATTTATTTTAAGTTTGTAAATTGTATTACAAAGCTATTGATTTTAAAATATTTCGCTTGAATTTTTGTCTCTTTTAATTATTTTTCTAATACGTGTGATTTATCACAATATATATCACAATATAACAAAATATAAGTTCAAAGATTGTTTATAATTATATAATATGATTTTATATAAATGAAAAGTTTTATAATAAGAATAGCTGACGTTTCATCTTAATTTGCAGATCGTTGTCTCAAGGGTAGTCTTGTAAGCGGAATAAATCAGGCACGATTTTCGAAAAATTCGCACGCAATCTAGTAAAGCGATAGATAATGTGTATGTACTTTATATATTAATCTGTTTGGTAAATGTATAAAGAATTCAATTGAACAATTGTTTGACTGCCACGTCACGAATGACGTATAATCAATTTGAAGTATGGTATAATGTCGCGCGAATAGTGTGACCCAATGAGACCCACGAAATGTTCGTATTTGATAACCAAGAGTGAACGTTTCGATTTTTATTATTTTTCTTGAATATGAAAACAAACTGTTGAATTCAGTCGAACGCCGAAACGAAGTAATTTAGATTCATATTCATCTTAGAAATTTACATCACAATTTTCTTGGCGATTCAAACGAAAATTAATTTTGTACAATTTAATAATTTATTTAGTTTTATTTTTTCTGACTCTGAATATTGTTGAATTAAATGTGAATCAGTACTTTGTTTTCTTAGGCACGATGCGATTGTTAAACATTGTATTCAATCACGAACTTTTCTTCAGACGCATCTTTTTCGGACAAATGTTTTCGTCGTTTTTCAAAAACGTAATATTTTACATTTTATTTATTCAGCGATTCAGATAACAGTTACATTTCAAACTATGATACACCATCTTGTTCATGTCTCTCTTTCTTTGTTTATTTTGTCAAAACAAACTTACATTTTTAGCGGTAAATGTGAAAACAAAAATTGCGCCAAGTCTATGTTATTTGATTAAGTAAAAAAATTTATCTGTGAATTCTTATAAGGGTGAATGACGTCAGAGACAAATAAAAAAAATGAAAAGTGTGTATAGAAATAGATTTTGACTATTTTATTTACAATTTTCCCTTGTCAAAAATTATTCAATTTCATATTACAAACATTTTTTCCTGTTTTTCCTCCATAAAAATCATTTTTGCATTATATTTAATCAAGAAAACATCAAGTTTCTTGCGAATTTCCAATTTTTATTTTTTTTTTCTTGTCCAGCGCCATCTGCAGATCAGGTCAGAGACACGAGAGATCATTTTTCAAGAGACTTCCGCTTTTCCCGCTCCGAGTTCATCCACCCCGGCGTCTCAAAAATGCTGAAAAATCGCGCAAAATGACACATCGCTCTCGTAATTTCCATGCGAAGTTTCAGCGAATCATAAAAAGCTCTCTCCGAACCAGTCGAAACCTGTATGGCGTGAGGATGTACCTGTGTCCCACCTCACGGTGACACTCTCCGAACGCGCGCGACTGTGTGCGCTCACGCACACATGCCGCGGGGTTGCAAGACACGGTGTGTACACTCGCGCACAAAATATATCCGCCGCGACCGCCTCGTCACAAAATGTATTTATAAAAAAGACAAGCGGTCCAGCGCAGGAACGTACAACTCCAAAAGACCTTTTTTATCGCCGTTCACCGACAACCTTCCACCGCTCATTTTATTTTCACAATTGTTTACTTTCCAAAACTATACAAATAAAACCAAAACAAAGAGCTGCAAAACAAATCAAACTTTACATCATTTATAAGCGGGTGTATAAAATATCATCCCTCTGAAAAAATATTTTTTTGTTCTACTTGTAAACTGTAAACAAATCGAAAACCTTTGTCAAAACAATCTATTGTTTACAAAAAATTGTTTACATCTTATTTAAATCTTGTTATTTAATTTTGTTTATAACTGATTGTTTTAGATTTACACAATTCAACGTATAATCAAGGTGAGTAAAGGGCCTGTCTTAGGTACAGTCCTGGGTCGATCTGCCCCCTCCACGTAAATCGGTGCGACGAAAATCGGCAGCTCAGGGAGTGACGGCGAGTTTGAGGGCACTTGCTCTCCTGTTGAGGGCGTTCGAACAGTTTTGTCTGCGGCCAATTTGAGAGCTGGTCGCAACAATGTGACACGAGACGCATTGTTGCGAACGAGTGTACGCGGTTGTTTACGAGTGCGGATCCGGTTGCTGGATCGGTACAGGTGTCCGTTCTGGGATCAACGCCGCTGCTCTGTAGTTGTGCGACCGTCGCGAACGGAAGCGCAGTGTGCCGATCTAGGCGCCGATAGGTCGCGCCAATGCACCCGATGACTTTGTGCTCTTTGTGATGGGGTTTTCGGCGTGACCTTTTTTTCATCCCGAAGATGGCTTTCTTGTGTCCAGTGAGGATACGTCGGGGCAAGAAGAAGAAACGTAAGTATGGTGGAGGGCTTGATCCTTCCACGCGCAGCATCCCAGACCGTCTCTCTTTCTCCTGCTTATGTATTTATTGATAAGGAAAAGGAAGCAAAAGTCCGTTTTTACGGCTGGACCACACACGCTCTGCGAGTCCCCAACAGACAGATGTTACCAACACCAATATAAACATCCCCGTTTTCACTGACTTTCCCGATCAATTTTTCAGAACCATAAATTTTCAATTCGTAAAATCAGTTTCAAAACTGTCAAACGTTTGAAATGTCAGATCTTGTCAAAGATTGTAATTGAAATGTTCCTGGAAACGATACATTATTCTGAGACACCGTTGGGTTTTAATTGTAACGTACCTGATAATTAACAAAGTGAAGCTAATTAAGTCAAGTTGTAGAGCGAAGTTTGTATTTTTTTTCTGTTGAGAATACTTTTTATTGAAACCAAAAGTTTTCATGATAATTAATTTGGCACACAATACTAACGATGAACAAGAGTTCAAAGTTTCTGTCCAGAATTTCTTTTTTAAAAAAAATATCAAGGTCTGTTTAAGTAAAATAAAACTGTAAACTTCATTTTGTCAATTTAAATTTTCTTTCGAGGTACGAATGATGATTACTGAATTAATTATATAAATTTGCTTTCAATTTTCAGCGGGTGTATATAGTTTTAATCTGGACGGCAAAGATGGGATGGGAACCGGCACAGGACTCGGCTCAAGGGCCCCTTTGCCTCCAGGACGCATCACAGGTAGCGCCAGTATCGAGACACTCGTCCGAGTCGGGATCGAGAAGGAAAACGGTCTTTCTCCGGACAGCAAGATGGTCATCATCCACGACTTTACGCCCTGCGTGGATGACGAACTGCAGGTCAAACGCGGCCAGGTAAAAAACGGGCCGACAAAAAGCTGTTGAAAAAAGAGAGCTTACAAAATTTATGGCTGCATTAAAAGTTTTACAAGAAGGATTCAAGTCTGCTTTTGTGTTTCAGATCGTTAACGTCCTCTACCGGGAAAACGATTGGGTTTATGTGATAGCGGCTGACACGCGGATGGAGGGTTTCGTACCCCACTCGTATTGCGCGCCTTACTCGTCGCAACTCGCCGAGTCGACCCTTGCGACCCTCATGAATAATGTTAAGAAAAAGTTGCCGCGGTCGAACGAGGACGGCGACGTCGCCAGCATGGGCCGGTCGCAGGGTCTCGAGGCCCAACAGACTGATACCGGTTCGGCCTCGGACTGCGAGAGTTACGCTCGCAACATCACCACTGCTGACATCAACGTCAACAGGTCGATCTCCCAGTCTCAGAATTCGGTTCAAACAACACCTTCTCAGCCGGATGTACATCCGTTCTTAAAGGTGGGGTGGAAAGTGTAATCAACTAATTTCAAGCGTCCTTTCAATTAGAGAGGAAGACAATAATTTGGTTAATTCCGTGTTTGATTGATCAAGCTAATTGTGTCCGTAGGATCCATCTGCGGGGAGGTACATAGTATTATACACTTTTGTTGCTCGCGACGAGAACGATCTGAGCGTCGAGCGGGGAGAGTTTGTAACAGTTCTCAACCGGGACGATCCCGATTGGTTTTGGGTACTGCGACATTGCGACGGCAACGAAGGTTTTGTGCCATCTGGTTTTGTTTATCCGGGACATGTGCTTAATTCATACGCAACTACGAATACCACAACGACCACGACGACGACGGTTTCCGGCGAGACGCAAGCCTTAGGTATAAAATAAAAGCGTGAAAGAAACGTTTGGAATTTTGTGAGTGGGCGCCAAGTTGATCACACAACTGATTTCAGCTACGACGAATGGAAACGAGCAGCTGCAACAGAAGGACCTGCGAGATTTTCGCGACGAGGCAACTGGCACCGAGCTCGTCGTGCTCTACGACTACAAGGCGCAGGCGCCGGACGATTTATCCGTGAGACGGGCCGACTGGATCTACGCGGACCTCGGCAACCAGACCGTCGACGGCTGGTTGTGGGCGTACGCGCCGAAGACCCGCAAATATGGTTTCATCCCCAAAGCTTACGCCCGTCCCCCTGCCATGACTAGTTTATAAAACATGACCATATGTTACTTTTGTATGCTTCCTATTTGTACGATTTCTAATGACAATAATAACGATATTTCTATACAAACGAAGACTTTTTATTTTGATGGACGCGACATGGTTTACTGACGTTTCACAATTTTAGTGCACGACAAAGTTTACGTTGAGATTTGTGTGATCGGACGTCACGTTTTTCACGAAACCCTCGTGCAGCACCAGACAGTCGCCATTTTGGAGCACCTGCCGAGGACACTGGGCTGTTCGCAGCGAGTTCACTGGACCGGAGTAAGTGAGAGAGCGGACGCTCTCATTATCGATGCTGTCCATCGCCTATAAATAATTAAGATTGATTCATTCATTTTAAACTAAACTTATTGATTTGCTTTCAACTATAAATATCATTTTTGCAGAAATAACTTTTACCTGGATGCTACATCGCAGAGTTCCGGCCTTTCCTCCGACATCCAGTCCAGTGATCCAGATAATGATAACTTCGCCCTCGCCGTAAACGTCTCCGCCTTCCATCTCGTTGCTGCCGGTGTAGAGACTTTTTCGTCGCAGCCTAGCAGCCAAAACTGGCAGTGGTAGTCTGTTCCTATACTTGGCATTGATCTGGCTTCCATTGAACAGCCGTGCAGCGCCCTCTCTATTCAAAAATACATTTTAAAATCACTAAATCCCATCTAATTTAAACCAGCGTTTTTTTTTTTCATCTCTTAAAAATCAAATGTTGAACCAAACTAACGGGAGTTTCTCAGAAACCAACAAGAGCGCCAAACATCGACTGGAGTTACAAGCGATGCTCGATGAACCAAACACCACAGTGCTCTTCATCTCAGGATCGACGCTAATAACCGGGACTTCCGGATGATCAAACAAAAAATGATGCGTCAGGGCGGAAAATGCCACGTTCATGGAACAATCCAACTTGGGACACCTGATCGGTCTTCTGGAGCACTCCAGGCTCTGATAATTGACCTTCATCTCGGACGAGTTCGAGGCCATCCTGTTTTCCTTCTGAGCCATGTTGTGGTAACTTGACTGGTGATGTGTACTACGTTCGTTCTGGGGTTGGGTCCACTCGTAGATCGAACTGGACCGAATGTGCATGGGGAACCTCCTGTCCGTCGGGGACGCTTGGATGAAATAACTGCCGTTCATGTTTTGCATGTCTGACTTGAGCGAAGTTTGTGACACGTTGTACGTCCTTGTTGAGTACAATTTCGACGGGTCCGTGTAACAATCTGCGCTGTCCTGCGAGAAATTTGATACTGACTGTTGCGATTCCGAACGACAGTAGGTACAATTCGTTTCTAAAAATAATATTGTCACAGTACGTTAGACTTCATGTTTTCAAAATGTTGAACTTTTTTTTATGAATTTTAGTTTATTTCAGGTTGAATTTGTTTTCAATACCAAAGTCAAATGGCGGAGTCGACCGACTATCCAGTCGTTTAATACAGCGATGACAAACAAGTGGCTTCTGGGTATGCGAACCGTCGTTGGATTCAACGATAACCAGGTTGCAAGTGACGCAAAGTCCTAGTTTCTCGCTCGTGCAGTCACTCAGAGTGTCCTCGTCATCGTCCTCGTCTTCCTCGGTCGATTCCACTGGGTAATTCCTACGGTCAATTGATTTTTTATCCATCATCACTTGCCTGTTATTGACACGTTGCTTCGGATGGACCTTTTCATTGAACAAACAATTCTGCAATTAAACATGACCCGACATGACACATTCACCCTCGCGATTATCTCGCCTTTTAAACTCCATAGACTTACTCTGATGTAATGAAATTTGTCATTTACCTTGGGTCGATTCCTTTCAACCTCATCGGTTCTACGTGGGCGACTCATTTTCTCCATGACGAGTGTTGTTCAAGGACAAATTTTAACCTCAAGCGAAAAATGTTCATAATATTGTAACAGCAAATTTTACGGCCAATATTGTGTACCTATTTATGTTCCCGAAACGGTCATCTCGGGGTGTTCATTTGATTTTGCTCTACTATCGCGAAGAAATTTTGACACGAGAAGTTGGTCGCGCTCTATTTTCCCGACTCTCAAACGTCACATACAAAAACAAACTATTTCATTTGTTTGCCATTTACCGTTTAGAGCACAAGTTTTGTTACTTCAAAGTATACACATCCAAAAATCAAGGACCAAAATCATTGTCCAAAATCTATCCGCGATTTGAATTATCCCCTCTCCTCTGAATTCTTTATTTTTTGTTTAATTCTTTTTTTTTTTCGTCCACAAGAGTTTCTGCGATGACTTAAATTCACGCGCCAATTTTGCCCGTTACGAAAGTGAGTCTCCAGAAATTGAAAGACGTAAACAGTCGTGACGAGGAGGGACACAAATGTTTTCCTCGTAAACGGCGGCACGTTGGGTGCTCAGAAACAGTGCTTGATTATTTAAGATAACCGGATTTTCGCCAAAGTGCACTTGGGACTTATGCAGCAGTTTGAGGTCGACTTCAATTTTAGTGCTCACGAGGATTTCAAGATGAAGGAAAAGTTCAACGTCAGTCCCACCGAGGGGGACTTGGTGAACGATCTTTATACAAATGAGGTGAGAACTTGACGACGAATTGATTGATATTTTTTCTCATTTTTTCCCAACTTTTTAATTCATTTCTTGATGGTGTAATCTATAATTCACTGCCAGTTTATTTCTAATTGAATTAAATTAGTTAAATTTATCCTAAAATGAACAAAAAATAGGTAGCTGATTTAAATTGCAAAAGACATGAATGAATGTTTTGTCATAAATTTGTCTCGCTTTGTGTTAGCGATTCTGACAAAAGGGGCGTGGTTTGTTTACAACATGATTTGTATAAATGTGCACCTGAAATAAGTAATGTTTTGTATGTAATGTTTGTTTAAAAATAACACAAACAATGTATAAAGAATATATCATCAACAAATTTACAAGTCGTGAGTTTTGTAACAACAAATGTCATATATAAGTATCTAAACACATTATCTTTAATTAAATTATATTCTTTAGGTTAAAATAACTTTATTTAATTATTATTACAGAGTGTAGCGTTGGAAAACAATGACAAGTCAGATTGAAACAATTCATTAGAACGATACAATCAATAAATTCAAATTCTTTTTGAAAAAAGAAGTTTCACAGTTTTCTCTAAACCGTAAAGTTTGAATTAATTGTTGTTTAT
This sequence comes from Trissolcus japonicus, assembly GCA_030522925.1. Classification (NCBI taxonomy): domain Eukaryota; kingdom Metazoa; phylum Arthropoda; class Insecta; order Hymenoptera; family Scelionidae; genus Trissolcus; species Trissolcus japonicus. The sequence goes on along the minus strand of JAPYZS010000236.1, from coordinate 55,383 downwards.
TTACAATATAAATATTTATGAACAATCACTATAACCGTCGAACCAACATGCAAAATTGCTTCATTGTTCGGTGTAAATAAAAACAAAAATAACTGCAGAACAAAAACCGAAACTTTTCTATGGGAGATGTTTTTAGTGGCAAAAGTTTCAAATCTTCGCGGGAAAATATAGATGTCGTTGCTTGCGCACGTGGCGACGCGGTGTGCACGGTCTCGGTGGCAGGATCTTCAGTCGCACAGGTCGCACTCGGTGCGTCGTCGCCCTCGACCCAACGCGCAAACGTTCAAAGGCTCATTGTCGTAAGCGATCGCGCCTTGGTTGTTAGCGCGCTCTCATGTTGCATCGCACCTTGGACTAACGCTCTCGCGCGCCCCGCATCTCGGCCACGTCGCACTACGAACATGATCAACATGGAGACCGATAAAATCGTCGACGACACGAACAACGCGAACGTCCAGGTACGGCAACAAACCAAAACACCCGCCCCATCTTAAATTTCACGCCCAATCCAGGCCAGTTGAACCATTTTGAACGCCACGGAAACGGAGTGCCAAGTGACGATGATCAAAACCAAACAACTGTGTCCACGAGAGAAAAAAAAACGCGACCTGCGTTATTTACCAGAACAGGCATCGCCATCTTGGGATAGCGGTGCACTTGACTTGCGATTTTTCGGGCTCTTTTCTCTGACCTCATCGCGGATACTGGGAGTGCGAGACGATGCTAAGAGATGAGTCGAGTTGATCGGTTCGGAGTGCGTCTCTGAAATTTGGCCCACTTTTTTGAGGTTAGGTGGGATCGACTGGGTCATGACACATCGACCCCGCATGATCGTTGTGTCAGACTTTGAACCCCAACGGGTCGGGAAATCCGTTAGGTTTGGGGGGATAAGGTTAGACCAAACGGTTTTGTTTATGACCAAGTTGACGCGACCGTTTTGACAGTTTGACAGCTACGCATGCTCGCTGTTTTATTGTTTACTATCCACGCCACGGTTGACGTGTTTTTGGCAGAGGGCAATCCAAATAAATGCTCGTCTCATCATTTGCCTCGTTTACTTTATTACAGATGAAATTCTTGGTTTCCTCTTTCTCAGATACAGTAACTGTTTTTGACAGTTCGGGATACATAAACGTGTTCCGTTGATTTACTCCTGAACTTTCTTTTCGATGAAATATTTCCATCAGCCATGGTGATCTATTTTTAAATCTCAACTAAATTATGTGTTGTCGCTGTATAAAATATATGTCAATAAATAAAACTTATTATTAGTTTGTCAGTCGGGATGGAAAATTTGGTTCCGAGAGTTCTGTCGTGTTGTGTGTTTGAACTTGAATTCCTCGTCAGTTCTTTTGTCAATTGCTAGATTAAACAAATAATGGTTGAACAAATGATTAAGAGGTGTGGAAATGCAAAATAATGTGCTGTGCTTTGACTTTTTTGTTTTTGCTCGTGTGCTGACATGTAATTGTTCCTTTTAAATATAATACAATGTCATCGCAGTGACGTACCAAATAATACAACTTCCAAGGTACTCTCACTTTGGACCGATTTTTTTGTCTCTAATTTTTTTCACTATTTTTCTCTTAATTTCCTCTCTATAAATACCTTCAGTTTTTTTTTTTCACTATTCACATAATTGATGATTAGATAAAAAGTGAGACATAATTTTTGTTTCCTTATATAATGAATGTTATCGAAGGCACAATAAGAAAAAATGTACAAGAGATAAAATATTCAAAGAACTTTTCAATATTCCGTGATTGAATTCATAACAAAATGATGGAAGAATGAAATTGATTTCTCCAGATGAAAAGCGTCCCTTTTTAACCCAGTTTTGACCTCATTTTGAAAGTAGCCAAGAAATCTTTGAATAAGAGAGAGAGAAAAAAAAACATGGGATGCTCCGTGTCACGCCGGAATCAATAAATTGATTGTTAATACAATGTTACGATTCATCCCTCTTGATTAAGCTGCTGTTACAGGAATTTTTATTTCGCGCGCTATAAAACAGGCCGATTATTGTTTTATTTTCGTTGCAACGTTGCTGACTTTTTGAGTGGCTCTCAGAAACGTTAAACAAATGGCACGGACCGAGTCCACGACGAGTGAAGCGTGGAAGAAAAGCAAAAATGGGGCAGAGAAAGAATTGAAATAATTGTGGGGATTAAAATAAGAAAAAAAAGAAAGACTTTTTTTAAATCCCCGGGTTATAAATATAATTGTCGTAGATATTTTCAGTGGGTTCAAGTATTTTAGATTTCGTCTCGGGTTTCAGTGCTCCGAAACGATCTTACCGAGTTGTAAATCATCCTATGATTAATCGACACATGTCAAACGCAGAACTGAGAATCATAAACCCACAAATGTTTATGATTTTCAATTGAATTCTGAATGTTGTAATTGACTTTTGTTCGCGATAATTGTGATTTCGCAACACAAACGAAAATTTGATAACAATTAAACTTGAATTATTGACTCCAAACATCTGTGATTGAAACAAATTCAATTTAAAATAATGCCCATTGTTATTCAATCACTCGTCGATTATAAATCAACAATTATTCAAAGAGGTGAAATTTGAAATGGAAAGAGAGAGGAAAAAATGGTTATTCAAATTGTTGATCAATGGCGCGTTATGGTTGGCTGGAGCCATCCAGACAAAAGAGCCGCAGACCGTTTTAAATTCGACACGACTCATGTTTTACCGTTACGTCTAAGCTATTCCGTTTTTGCGACTTTTTTTGCACATTCATATTACCATAAAAATCACTTGAACAATAAACTTTTGTCAGGTTTTAAATGGTTCTTCAACTTGACCTCTGTTAAGAAAGAAAAAAAAATGGCAGTGCTACATCATAGTTGAATCTAATTTTTCTTGAAAAAAAAAAATAAATAAAAGATTAGAATAACTTTGATTATTTGTAAGGTTGAGTACGCGTTTTGTCAGAGCGATGAAATGGGTACAAAAAATGAGATAAAATTTGTTGGAAGTTTATAATGATTGTCAAAAATGAATTGTTTGCAGTGTCCCATGACGTTACTATATGATCCGACTCGCAAGAAAGATCAGGCAATGGTCCTGAGACAATCTGTACAGTATAAAGTAGAAAGTGACGCCTGTTTGAAATTATTCGAAAATTGGAGCGAACCGGAACAAGTGCACTTTGTGGAACAGTTGTTGGCACGCATGTGTCACTATCAACATGGACACATAAACGCCTATTTAAGACCCATGTTACAAAGGGACTTTATATCATTGCTGCCAAGTATGTATTCCCATGGCTTATCTCTACCTCCACTCATAAAGTAAAACAAATTGTTATATTTGAAGAGCAATTATTTTCACAAAAGATAAAACGATATGATGATATGGAAATGAGATTTCAAAAAGTACGCTATAATAAAGCATGGTTGTTTTACAGAAAAAGGACTGGATCATGTCGCAGAGAGCATTTTGTCATATCTCGATGCAGACTCGCTTTGCGCGGCTGAAGTTGTTTGTAAGGAATGGTACAGAGTGATAAGCGAAGGTATGCTATGGAAGAAACTCATCGAGAGGAAGGTTCGGACAGATTCCATCTGGAGAGGTTTAGCGGAAAGAAGAGGATGGTAAGTTAAAAATGATTACTTTTTTTTTTCAAGTAACAAGTTATGAAGTTGGTACTACTTGATTTGTTTGTCTATTTTAGGATGTCGGTACTTTTCAAACCAAAACCGGGACAAAGTCATCCGAATCATGGCTACTACAGACGTCTGTTTCCTAAAATCGTCAAAGATATTGATAGCATAGACAACAATTGGCGCATGGGTCAGCACAAACTGACACGGATAAACTGCCGGAGTGAAAACTCCAAAGGGGTGTACTGTCTTCAGTACGACGACCAGAAAATCGTCTCCGGGCTTAGGGACAATACTATTAAAATCTGGGACAGAAATACTCTGCAATGCATACAGGTCCGCCTCGATGTTCCAAGATAAATTAATCGTCCCATCCTCTTGTTATCATTTTGATTTATTTATATTAAATTGAAATGGGGAACGATATTTCACGAGGGATGTTAATGGGTTTCAGGTTCTGACAGGTCACACGGGTTCAGTCCTCTGTCTGCAGTACGATGATAAGGCTATAATTTCTGGCTCATCGGATAGCACGGTTCGTGTTTGGGATGTTAACACAGGAGAGATGGTTAACACGCTCATTCACCATTGTGAGGCAGTTTTGCATCTACGTTTTAACAATGGAATGATGGTCACATGTTCAAAGGTATGATCACAGCTTACAATTAAGTGCCATCGTTATTAACTTGGCAGGAAAAAACATACTTCTTGTCCGCCCATTATTTTTTACTTCTATCTTTGTTTACTTGATTGCTAAGAGGATTAATGTTTCTAGGATCGATCAATAGCAGTCTGGGACATGACGTCACAAACAGAGATCACCCTGCGTCGCGTGTTAGTGGGACATCGTGCGGCAGTGAACGTGGTAGACTTCGACGAAAAGTACATCGTTTCGGCGAGCGGCGATCGGACTATCAAAGTCTGGAACACGTCGAGCAGCGAGTTCGTACGTACGCTCAACGGTCACAAGCGTGGAATCGCGTGTTTGCAATACCGGGACAGGCTAGTTGTCAGCGGCAGCAGCGACAACACCATCCGACTCTGGGACATCGAGTGTGGCGCCTGCTTGCGCATCCTCGAGGGTCATGAAGAGCTCGTACGCTGCATACGCTTTGACAGCAAACACATCGTTAGCGGAGCTTACGATGGGTACGACTATTTATCCTCATTTTCAAAGTTTATTCATAATTAACAAATCATTTGATAAATTAATTGGATTGTTTTGCATGTCAATCAGCATTTTTTTTCTCTTCGTTAATTCGTAAATTTTTTGGAAGACGATTGTAAATCATTTCATTATAATAATGAGTCATGTAAATGCGAGTCAATTATTTCTAGTCGACAAATTAATTAGGCATGAAAATTCAATTCCAACGATTAGATATCAAATGTGTGAAATTGAATATTTAGAATAAAACGTGTTTTGTGTTGTCGGATTGGGTTAATTTGAATTAATTTTTGTTTCACAGCAAAATAAAAGTCTGGGATTTAGTTGCGGCGCTAAACCCCAGAGCTGTATCTAGTTCCCTCTGTCTACGCACATTGGAGGTAATTTCATTTCGAAGATTTTCAAACAAATTGTTGAAATAAGAATGGATTTCAACAAAAAGCATGGGTTTTTTAACTTGAATATTTTTTTCGTTTCAGGAACACACTGGACGTGTATTCCGTCTTCAATTTGATGAATTCCAAATCGTCTCGTCTTCTCACGACGACACGATTCTCATATGGGATTTCTTGAACTGCAACCAGGATAACAATACAACGCCGAGTGGAACAGGATCGTCACAATGTTTCACTCCACCTAACCAGAGAGCCATTTCTCGTTAGTATTCAAAAATTTGTGCAAAATCAAAATAACATAACATTCAAACTGAATGTTTGCAATTGTCTGAATCTTGATTGCAATTTTAAAATATGTAAATAAATGAAAAATAATGTTAAATTTCAACTTCAGCGCATGAATAGTTCTTCCAAATGACGAACAAGTTGGATGTCAAAGAAATTAATTAGAATAATTGTTTCTGTTACAGCATTTAATTGACGCTTTAATGCAAAGATTCCTGCAATGTGATATAAACGTGAGTGTTGACAGCACCTTTATGTTCTGATAGTTGGGAGTATCAGGCTTTCAAGGTGATATTGGCTTTTCGAGAATGCGCTCAAATCTTCCGCTTTCATTTTAATGCCGGTCCGAAAAAGGAAAAATTCTGCATACAAAAATGTGAAAAAAAAGACCAACGATAACGAAAAAAAACAAACAAAACCTATCATCTAAAAAATAGCACGTTTTTTTGGAGTCCGATGCATCTACTTTTGTCAGGCTTCTTTTTTTTCTCTTTTGTATAGTTCGTTTTAATCGTAATTGAAACAAAAATTGAAAAAAAAAAACGAAAAAAAACTTTTATAATCTTGGATTATAATAACGATTGCGAATTGTAAATACGGAGCTTCAGCTCACGCAGCATTTTAATTAGACAACTTTTTATCTGTATTTATTTCCCCCTAACCCCCCCCCCCCTTCGTCCACCATGTCGGATTCTTACGCTCCCAAAGGTGTCATGAACAAACGGCAACTTGACAAAATTTTCTTCCTTTGTTTTTTAATCGATCTTTTGATTCGCGACAAATGCGAATGAAAAGACGAAATAAAAGGAAGCAAGAAGAAAACGCCTCATTACCAAGTATTGACATGTCTTGTTTTGGCAAAGACCCGTTTTGTTGCGTAAAAGAATCTTTTGTTCTCGATTCATATAAGAATTGTAAATATGCCGGAATTTTTATGTAAAAAATTTACAAGCACTTATGAAGAGCTACGTTATTTGTATTATTTGATCATGGAATAAATGTCAACCACTGAAATGAGAGTCGACGCTTTTTTTATTTCTTTATAAAATCATTGTTGATTGTTTTTTGTCTTTCAAATTATTTCATGGGTTTCATTTGAGGAAAGCTTGGTGCTAGTTTTGAAGCTCAGACATTGGATTGATCTAGTTTCATGTTGCAGGCACGTGGTTCGTGACCAAAATCAGCGTGTTTGCACCGCAACAGTGGTGCGTGTCCCGGTCGAAGAGCAGCGGCTGTGATGCGCGCATGCGTGCTTACAAAAAGGTCAGACTCCTGCGAACCGCCAGTTACGTCATAACAACGTCGATTGTCGTACAAGGGAAACGAAACTTCACTATAAAATTGCGGAAACCCAGCAGCAAGCAGGACCGAGAAGAGCTGACGAAATTAGACAAAATGAAGGATGAAGGCGAGAGAAGGAACTGGAGTAGATAAGCAATTTTAAGGATTGAATACATCCTATGGATGTAAAATGATTGTTTTTCCTTTTTTCAAGAATTCAAGGACACGGGGACAAATGATAAAAATCAATTAGCATGGAAAGGATGATGAAACAAATACAGATATAACATATATCAATAAACTATTACACAAATGAAAAATTTAAAATACAAAAAAAAAAAGAAGCTGTAATTGTATATATGCAAAGATGACCTCGAGATACCCCAGGACATGGAACGCGGAGAGAAATAAAAGTAAACCGAGGAAAAGTGGGCAGGAGTAGAATTCCAGTTAGGATGTTAGTTGTAAAATAGTGGAGCAAACTGGGGCATGATTTTTTTTAAAGCAACCAATTTATTTATAGCTAGCGACATTTAATGATTGATTTGGTTATATTATTAGCGAGGTTGTATTGTAATTTTATTTTAGAATCGTCTGTACTTATGTGTCCATCCCTCCCCTCTCCGATTTTCGATGCCTTTTTTGGAAACCGTCTTGTACATACGTTGTATCCGTTGATTAAACATTCTCATTTATACGTTCAAGCGGTGTTTTTGTAATCGGGCTTTCATTCGTGCGCTTTTGCGCTCAAGCGCCATCCGATTGACATAGCGATGGGAACACTCCGAGAGGGGATTGTTGTGATTTTTATACATTAAGCAGTCTCTGTTTAACGAAAAAAAAAAGAACCATGTTTGTACTCGCGAATTCGTCCTGTATGTCTCCTTTGTCTGTCACTTTCTAATTTGTTCGTCCATCTCACTCGTGACGATGTGTATATAAAAGTGCGTCTATGTGTATTTATGATTGTTCTCGCTAAATGTCTCTGCGTATTCTATCTCTCTATCTCTCACTTACTTTTTTATCACTTTGTTTTTAATCATAATTTTATATTTAAATTAAACAACAAAATCGATACGTAATTTTAATCAAGACTGTTGTGGCTTAGTTGTCCATTTTTTTAAATAACGCCTGGTCAGAAGACCAAAAAAATGAAAGAATTTGAAACGTACTGAAAATTTCTTATTTAAAATTACGTTTTGATTCGCCTCCACCGAGTAGTTGCGCTTTCATCTCGTGAATTTATACGAGCTTCTTTCTACTTCATTTTTATCATGCGACTTCTTTTTTGTAACTTAAGATTATTTGCCGATTATGCAGTGGGACCGACCAGAAACTGTGTTTGTCCGATGAAAAAAAAAAAAAAAAATGTCCCACTGAAACGGAGGATAGGACAGCGATGGGTTTCGACTGCAAAATTGAATTTCCCGCCATTGACCTAATAAAACACAATTTCATAATTTAAATTTCACAAGGTTGTAATTTTTTACACTTCCTTCCTAATGCAATTTTCGTATCGCGTTCTTCGTTGGTGACAATTTTTGATAAAAGTTTTATTGAACGCCAAGGATATGATAATTTCACACTTTTTCCATTATCTTATCGTTTTGGACAGTGTGAAACAATAAAAATGATGCCGGAAAAAATAATGAACATTCGGTTCTCTTGCACGTTGGATAGTAGTTATGAATTTTGTGACGATCTCCGTTTCCATCTTACTAATTTTAACAATTGGTACAATTCTTGTTCTTTCATACAAACCTTTGCTTCGACGAAAAGTTTACCGATCATTCCTATATGGGAAGCTGCACAGAAATGTTGAAAATTATGCAGACTTGATCCCCATATAGGAATTAAGTTAATAAATTAAGGTAGGACATTCACAAAAATATTTCATTTACAACTATGAAGTCTTTGAAATTTTAAAAGACATTTGAATGCTCTACCTTAAAAATAACAATTATTAATTAATTATTATTTTATTAATTTCATTAATTAATTAAGCTTTGCAGATTCAAATTATAAAAGATTCATATTGCTAGTGCATGGATGAAATTTTATATTATCGGACCAAAAATTTTCATTTGTTTAGGCCCTACTTCGGGAGCCAACAGATTTGCAAACTTCATCACCAAAGTGACTACCCCAATTATCAAATTTGTAAAAGATGATATCTCTGCCGGATTGGCAAACACGTTGAACAAGACGGTGACAACATTCACCGGTTCCTTAAAATGTAATCCGAACGAATCCGTGCCGGTCTCAGTGCCATTTTACATGCTGGATGATGATGGCAACCTAGTAAAACTGGATTACACGGAAAAACCTCCGTCTAACGAAACTTTGAAAGAAGTTGACAAAGCCACCAAACAGATTGAATTTTATTTGTACACGAGACAAAGCAAACACGATCCCGAAGACATTTACATCGGTGATTCTACAACATTATTTTTTAGCAAGTGGAGTAGCAGTCGACCGACGGTCTTTTCTACTCATGGTTTTCAATCGTCTTATAAGAGTGGAGCCTGCCAGTACATCAAAGATGGTAATAAATATTTGTTCAAAGTAAATTTATTAAAAATTAAAAAGAAATATTTCTTTATAAACATGTTACATTATACTTCTTTGCATAACAGATAATCATAACAGTTCAATTTCAATTTTCATTTCAGACAATGTTTTTTATGTAATCTATATACAGCAAAAATTTTGCATAAAAACTTGTATTGTACAATTTTGCATTGCAAATTTTAAAATTAAAATAAACAATTCTATTCCAATATGGAATCTATTCATTTGTTATTTTAATGTTATATTATTTTTATAAACACAATTATTTCTGTTTTTAAATTTTTATTTCACTTTTCTCTGCAGCATTTTTACACATTGGCGATTACAATGTCGTATTGATGAATTGGAAATCAATCGCCAAGCAGGACTACGTGACCACCGCGAGTAGTGTCAAATATGTTGCAAGAACCCTTACCAAGCTGATTAATTTTTTTATTTTCAACGGTATGAATCCAAATACGACGATTGTTGTTGGTCATTCTTTAGGCGCCCATGTCGCTGGGATTGGATCGTTTTTGGCAGACGCTAGCATTTACTATGTCGTTGGTAAATTCTGCAAAAAATTTATCTTATCTTATTTATTTAAAATTTATTTGAAATATTTTTAAATTTGTCAACATTGTTCATTCAATTAATTTTCTCAGGTTTGGATCCAGCAGGACCACTTTTCGAATACCAAACCTCTCCCGCGGAATTGATCTCGCCAATCTCGGGTCAGCACGTAGATATCATCCACACGAACGCAGGTCAGTTGGGAGTCCTGAAAAATGTTGGAAAACACGATTTTTATATTAACGGAGGCAGGTCTCAGCCTAATTGCACGAAGGATCCCATAAGTGCCTGTTCCCATACACGAGCTTGGGAATTTTTTGCCGATGCTTTGAAACACACGGAAAACTGCATCGGCACCAGGTGCTACAGCTACGAATGTTTCAAGGACAGCGATTGTCAAAATAAAACCGCCTACGTTGCCAGACCTGACATCAAAAAACCTCTCGGTCGTTTTTATATGCGCACTCTTGGCGCTGCTCCTTATTGCATCGGCAGCTGCGGAGTTACATCATCAGTGTCATCGAATTGTGTTCACCACTTTTTGCGCACGGAATGAAAAAAGACAATCGTGCGGTTGTATCATTTGTTTTTTTTGTTGGTTGGAAATAAAGTTGAGGAATAAAATGGATGTTGAAATGAAATAATTGTTATTTGGTTTATTTTTTGTCTTCTACTGGAGTTTTCGGCGCGGGTTTGGGTTTTGTTGACGTTTGAATTTGGCTGAAAGGTTGTAGGTGGCGCGCCAGTCGCGTCATTTCGTTATCATGGTGCCGTTGGGAAACAAGTAAAGCTGCCATGAATTCAGCAAGTAAGGTAAGCCAAATAGAGTCGATTTAGACGAACGGTTATTTAGTAGCCATTAGGGTCCGGAGCGTGTCCGTTGTTTTCGCGCGAAATCCATACCGATTCGCCTGAACAATTACCGCCATGAATTCCCTGACTGGAAGTAAGGTTAGAACTGCGTTGTTTATCATTGTAAAGTTGTAAACAAACGAGATTGTTCAAATAAAAAAAAATTGGAAGAATCAATCAGTTGAGATTCAGTTTTTAGGAAAAACTACTCGAGAAATTTGAAATTTTTCTTTGTAATAAAATATCGTAAGATTAAGTAAAATATTAGATATTGTTTATGTTTGATGTTTGCTTGTTTTTACATTTTGTTTGTTGTGATTTTTCAATTTTTGTTCCATTTCATATTGATTGCGAATTTCTTCATGTGCATTCCTTTAGGTCGGTGAAATTTTCACCGCAGCCGGAGCCGCTTTCAACAAATTAGGAGAATTAACAATGCAGCTGCATCCAACAGCAGACTCACCTGCGGGGTAAAATTTAAATAATCTCATGTGTTTTTGAAATTAAAAAAAATGCTAAAAAGAAAAATAACAAAAACAAATTATTTATAGACAATTGTATGTAAAAAGTTAATATTTTGCAATTTTAAGAAAACAGTACATAAACAACTGATATTTTTTCAAGATTAAATTGATGAATGAAAAAGCATAAAATAAAAATTATTAAATGATAAATAATTATGTCAACAGTAAATGGACTGACGAGGAAATTGAGATGCTCCGACATTCAGTGAAAACCTTCAGTGAAAATTTGAACAAAATAAGCGAACACATCAAAGGCAGAACTGTGTAAGTTCCTCTCAAAGCTCCAAGCATGAAGTTTTATATAAACATAAATTTAACACTTCAAAAAATTAAGATAATCATTTTGTACTATAAATAAATCAATGATGAGTCGCATACAAAGATAATATTTAAGTAAATAAAATTGAATTCTCGATTCCCTACGTCAGCTAGTAGAAAACAAATCAAAATGAATGATCAATTGTTCGATCCTGTTAGATCTCAAATTAGAACGACCTTGAAGAAAAAAGCCTTTGAGGATGCCGGAGTTCCCATGCGCCAACAACAAATTGTACAAAGTCAGCAGAATGCTCAGCCAACTACACAGCCGGCGACGCCTAAGCAGCAGCCGTCTAATCTCATTGGCAAATCTGCTGAAGTTACGCTCAACATGCTAAACGCCCCAGAATCTGAAGTCGACGTGGAGGGTCTCCCCGAGGAATGCGCGGTGAAACTAGAATTTGACGGTGCCACCGAGGAAGTCGCATCTTAATTGGAATTCTTGCTGTCTGACAATGGAATGATAATTGTTTTCCGTAATCAAAATTAAGGGAAAGAAAATGCGCCAAAATTTGAATCCCTCGTCCGAGGATTAAGTAGGAAGTTTTTAAATTTAGTGATATGTTATTTGAAAGCAAAATTTAAATATATATCAGAAGGGAAACAAATTTTGTAACATTCTCTTTGCCTACGAATTTAGTTTGTTATTGTAATTTTGCGTGAGAAGATGTAACTGAAAGGATGTAACTTTTTGTGATCACTAGTTGGTTAAGAGTAACTGATGTGTAAGAGAAAATGTGACAATGAACGTTTTTTAAATGAAAATGATAGTCTTATTTTGACCCTTTTTTAATATTTCAAACAAGAAAAGTTTAATGAAACTAAATATCTTTTTAAATAAAAATATGGAACGAGGAAAATCAATGCACAGTAAATTCTATTTCATAGAATAAAGAAATATTTATTTATAAAAAAAAACTGTACGGAATACAGGTTTAAACTTCGTCAGGTTTGTTGAAAACCAAGGTGTAGCTGCACTTGCCACAGTAGTGACGATCTTCCATGGCAGCCATGAAAACTCCAGCGCCGCACTGTTCGGATGGGCACTCTCTTCTCAGACGGTGGATCTTTCCGTTCTCGTCGACCTGTTGAATTAGCGAAATGAATTATTTGATTCAAAGTTAATTGATATTTTTGATCATTTTTATTTCGTTAAAATGAATTTTCACCTTGTAGAATTTCAGCACTGAAAGCTTGACCTTCTTCTTCTTGTGCTTAATTTTCTTTGGGGTAGAGTAATTCTTCTTCTTGCGTTTCTTGGCACCACCACGGAGGCGAAGTACCAAGTGCAAGGTAGATTCTTTTTGGATATTGTAGTCGGAAAGAGTGCGACCATCTTCCAATTGTTTGCCAGCGAAGATCAATCTCTGCTGATCTGGAGGGATTCCTACAAAAATAACAATAATTAGTTAACCAACTATCCAATACGAAGTACATTTGAAATTGAAAATTAAATCAGGTTAAATGTTCAATTTGAAAAGGAAAACATTTTACTAATTTATAAATTATTAAATAATAAAATAAAATTCTCACCCTCTTTGTCCTGGATTTTGGACTTGACATTTTCGATAGTGTCCGACGCCTCGACTTCGAGGGTGATGGTTTTACCCGTAAGGGTTTTCACGAAGATCTGCATGTTGATCACGCTGGAAAGCAGAAATGTGTTTTAATATTTTTATTTCTATATAAAAATCACCTTTCATAACCTAATTTTCTTGCTATTAATTACTGTTTATGATTTTAATCAATACTTGAAATGAATACACGTGATCAGTTTGGACTTAAAGTATCAAAAACACTGTCCAAAACCTAACCTCAAAAAAAAAGGTGTAAATTTGACGGAATTAAAAGTACAAAATCTTGAAAATTAAAGATCTAAGAAAAATAAAGCAATTTTACTTCAATAGAACAAATGCATGAAAATTAATTCGAGCAAGTGAACAATTAGATAAATGAAAATCACGTCTAGCGTTGGCAGGAAAATGTGATCACGCTTATGGACACAATTTAACGTGAAATACAGTCTAATTACAGCAAATTTTTTGTGATAACAAGCCACTAGCTTTGCAAGGTCAAAGTAAACACGAATTTTGTTTAAAATTGTTGAGAAATAGTGGTTTTGTTAACATTTTTGAAAGAAAATTTAACACTCACCTCCGAACATGCAGTCGACAGGAAAAGAGAACCTCGCTTGTTGATCGTCCAAGATCGTATAGCTTCGGAACGGAAGTTGCGTCCAAAATGGCGGGGATGGCGGGAAATTTCAAACAATTAGGAAACCAAGCATAATAAAAGTAATACATACCTTTTTAACATACGTTTGTAAACAATAATATTTTAATTATATTCGAAAATGTGTTCTTAAATAACAAAATAGGAATTTACATTTTTTTTTTATTTTTCAAGTGATAATTATTATATAAAAGAGTAAACTTCTCGCATAAAATATTGATTATTTTTATGAATAGTTTACGGAATGTTTTTTTATTTATTAAAAAATGGTGAGTCGTTTCTTACCGACCATAAAAATTTTAGATAAAAGGAAAAGAAACAGGTGCATATTCTACTTTATTGTTTTGGGACAGGTAATTTCCTGAAGGTCATTTCAAGAGTAAACAAAAGAAAGGAAAGGGTTATAAATCATCCACAATTGTTTTCTCAATGAAAACACCGTTTATTGACGGTTGAATTTTTTCCTTATTCTTTAAAATATTTTCAAGCACTTTTTTAAAGATGAAATAGAAGAAAAGATATTTATTTTACTTCAATCTTCCCGAGTGACATTGGTATATCTCGCTCGTAAACGGGAACGAATCATTTCCTCCTCGAGTCATTGCATTTTCTAAAACAATAACAAAAACAAAGTGTGACGGTTCACGCGCGATAACTATAAACATTGCGGGGGTGATGTCAAGGGCCGCGTCGGCCCTGCGCCGCGCAGGTGGCGCTGATAAGCGGTGGAAGCGTCGGCAGCCGCCATCTTGAAGTGGACAGTGTTCTCTGAAAGATCAGAAGGGACGCGAAGGGAAGCGCGACAGGAAGGCGGTGCTGCTGGACTGCGTCTGAGTCACTGGTAGCTCGGCATCCCGCAAACTCGATCAATCTGAGAGGCGTCAAGCTGTAAACGGTAAGTGCGCTTATCAATTTTGCGAAATTCGTCGGTGCGCTTGGGTGTGTCAAAGTATTATCCAGTTTAATTGTCGCTGCGACCCTCCTCCCCCGCGCGCGCCCCCTGTGCACCTTGTCCGCAGAGTGCGTGGCCCCGCTGAGAAAATGGTGATCGCCAAGAACTAACAACTGTTAATCTCTTTGTGTCCGAATCGTGAATCGATCCCGACCGACGAAAGTGTACTCCCAAATGCAAAATCAACTCAGGTGATTGTGAAATGGTTCGCCGATTTTCGCGATATACAAAATTAGATTCTAAAAACTTAATGAAATAACAGAAACAAAAGAAAAAATTTAAAGATCAACAAAGTGAAATTCTTATCTGAGTGCTTTTTTGACATCCTTTTTGAAATGATAAAACATTCAAAATGAATTGATTGTCATAATTGTGATACTTTTAGAAGTGATGAGAATTGTTTGATCGGGTTATTTAATTTGACCTACTAACAATGTAAACACAATTCCCTCCCCCCCCCTCTTCTCGTTCATGTGAATGTTTATTAAATGATAAAAGTGTGTAAACAAATTTTCCTATTTTTGACAAGGTGCCTTTGCCTGCGCGGCGGATTACTCAGTCCCGAACGTCCTTTGCTCAAAGCTTGTTTGTAGAACGTAACGGATGCTGAACGAAATTCAACGGAAATGTGGCTTTTATTTACGTCTCGTCATTTCCATAGCGAAACAAAATTATATGTGAATTTCAAAAATTTTTTAACTTTGTCACATCGGCCGGGGTGAATCATTGATGATTCATATTATGTGAAAGTCAATTACGTTTGAACGACTGATTGAACAGATTAACTCCTAATCAATCGATTTAAATTTTAATTTCAGAAATTGGTACACAAGAACAGAATAAAAAGTAAAGGATGGTTAATTAGTTGTACAATTAAACATCATTCATTAAACATATATTGATTTCAATTTTTTTTTGTTGACAGGTATTTGGGACTGACGCACCCATAATCATGAGTTATCCAATGCTATCAAATCAACAAAGACCGAGTAAGTAATTTACAACATTTTTCAAAATTAAATACTTTTGACTCAAAACATTTTTATCATTTATTGAGTTTTTTTTAATTATTTTTATTATTATCGCAGTGTCGCACGGAAACTATCAGAATCCCAACGACATGCCCATGGGGCCGAAGGAGCAGACCCTCATGTGGCAACAAAATTCCTACATGGCTGATTCTGGTATCCACTCGGGTGCCGGAACCCAGGCACCATCTCTATCCGGCAAAGAAGAAGACGAGATGGAGGGAGATCAGCTCATGTTCGACCTAGACCAGGGTTTCACATCTGGATTCACACAAGATCAAGTCGAAGGTTCATAATGTTTATCTTATCGCTAAAACAGCAATCAAAATTGATTTTATTAATTACTAATTAGCTTATGACGGAACATACAATCAAACAAACATTTTAAGATTTGTATATTAGTAAAAATAGGGATTGCAAAAGAATAATATTGTCGTAAACCCCAAAGGGTTTTCTTTGCTAGAGTTAATAAGTCAAAAAAAAAAAAAAGAGTTGGATGTAACGGGGGAAAATCTTTTGATCTTTCAGAGATCAGTCAGCAGCTGAACCACACACGTTCGCAGCGCGTGCGTGCGGCGATGTTCCCGGAAACATTGGAGGAGGGCATCGAGATCCCGTCAAGCCAATTCGATCCGTCGCAGCCAACGGCTGTTCAGCGTCTGGCTGAGCCAAGCCAAATGTTGAAGCATGCCGTTGAGAATCTGATAAATTATCAGGATGACGCGGATCTGGCGACGCGCGCCATTCCGGAGTTGATCAAACTTCTGAATGACGAAGACCAGGTCGTGGTCTCCCAGGCGGCCATGATGGTCCATCAGCTGTCGAAGAAAGAGGCCTCGCGTCATGCTATCATGAATAGCGCTTCGATGGTGGCCGCCTTGGTGCGCGCCATTTCCAACAGCGACGACCTCGAGTCCACCAAAGCTGCCGTCGGCACTCTGCACAACTTGTCCCATCACAGACAAGGTTTACTCGCCATTTTTAAGAGCGGCGGTATCCCGGCTTTGGTGAAACTGTTGTCGTCGCCGATGGAATCCGTGTTGTTTTACGCAATCACCACTCTGCACAATTTATTGCTGCACCAAGACGGATCGAAGATGGCCGTGCGTCTCGCCGGCGGCTTGCAAAAGATGGTCGCGCTCCTCCAACGCAACAATGTCAAATTCTTGGCCATTGTCACTGACTGTTTGCAAATTCTTGCCTACGGTAACCAAGAGAGCAAACTCATCATCTTGGCTTCACAAGGGCCTATTGAGCTTGTGCGCATCATGCGCTCGTACAATTACGAAAAGTTGCTGTGGACTACTTCGAGAGTCTTGAAAGGTAATTTTCAATCCACACTCACTTTATGGAGGATGAGTTAATTATGGAGAAAGAAAATTTAACAAGAAACATTTTACAGTACTTTCGGTTTGTCCAAGCAACAAACCTGCGATCGTGGATGCCGGTGGTATGCAAGCACTGGCTATGCACCTTGGCAATCCGAGTGGCAGACTGGTACAAAACTGCTTGTGGACAATGAGGAATCTTTCCGATGCCGGCACTAAGGTTGACGGACTGGAAAACCTTCTACAGAGTCTCGTGCATGCTTTGTCATCCACAGATGCCAATGTTGTTACATGCGCAGCTGGTATTCTATCCAATCTTACATGCAACAATCAGCGCAACAAGGTACTCAATTTGTTAAAAAGAACTATTTCAAGTTGAACCACAATCTACAGAACGATTTAAATTGATCTGTGTTTATAGGTCACGGTTTGTCAAGTTGGTGGTGTAGATGCCTTGGTGCGTACCATTGTAAGCGCGGGTGACCGCGAGGAAATCACCGAGCCGGCCGTTTGCGCACTGCGTCACTTGACCTCTCGTCACAACGACGCTGAAGTTGCGCAAAACGCGGTTCGTGTGAATTACGGTATTCAAGTTCTCGTGACTCTGCTGCAACCACCGTCACGTTGGCCCCTCATCAAGGCTGTTATTGGTCTGATCCGTAACCTCGCTCTCTGTCCTGCTAATCATGCTCCGCTTCGAGAACATGGCGCCATCCATCATCTCGTGAGACTCCTCATGCGGGCTTTCCAGGACACACAGAGGGTAATTTGAAACTTTTTGTTATATAAATTTTTATTAAAAAGACTTTTTGTTATAATAAATACAAATGTTTCACCATTTTAATAAAAATTCATTTCGTAAACAGCAAAGATCATCAGTCGCCAGCACTGGGAGTCAGCAAACTCCAGCTGCATATGCAGATGGCGTGCGCATGGAGGAGATCGTAGAGGGCACTGTCGGCGCTCTTCACATTCTTGCCAGAGAATCACACAACAGAGTTATCATCAGATCTCAAAACGTCATTCCAATTTTCGTTCAGTTGCTATTTAACGAGATCGAAAACATCACACGCGTCGCCGCTGGAGTGCTTTGCGAGCTCGCCGCCGACAAAGAGGGCGCTGAGATGATAGAACAAGAGGGCGCCACTGCTCCGCTCACGGAACTGTTGCATTCCAGAAACGAGGGTGTCGCCACCTACGCGGCAGCAGTGCTCTTCCGCATGAGCGAGGACAAGCCACAGGATTATAAGAAGCGACTGTCCGTTGAACTTACAAACTCATTGTTGCGTGAGGATACCAATCTGTGGAACAATCCCGAGTTTGGAATGGCCCCGGACTTACAAGTAAGAACATCCACGCCATTAAAAGATAAATTCAATGCTCCCTTTGAATTCCATTGGTGTAACTCGATAGGCGTTTAGTACTTAGCTTAGTTTATTCAAAGTTTTTTCAACACTTTTTTCATACCAAAGTGAATCGAGACTGAGTTAGGAAATTTAAAGCCTGAAGATTTCTAGCATAACTTATTTATATACATTGTTGAAGTTTAACTTTTATAAAAAACGTTGTTTATTTTTTCAAAATTATTGATTTGCACATGCTTTCAATTTTAATCATCATCAGATGTTAATTACTTTGCTTTATCTCATACCTTAATCTATATCAATGTTTGTAATTAATTCATTCGAATAAGATAAAAAAAAACATGTATCACGATCCTGCGAGTCGGATGAGCCATTAAAACTTTATTTATTGATTTTTTTTCTGTTTGTTTCTTTTCATGTATAGATTTTACAATGTGCATGCGAATGCTTTGAATCATTTGACGCCCCGATGAAGTTCATTTATTAACCATAATAGTGTTTCGTATAATGAATTCACTGTCGGAAGCAGGTAAATTAAATGAGAGTAGTTTAACTGTCCACTTTATCATGTACCTTTTTTATTGTCGTTTAAATCACTGACAAATTAGACCTTGGGGGCTGACGAGGTGCAGGAAGCACTTGCTCTTCGATGTTAAAAGCTAAGTTTTGTGTTCACCTGTACTCTTTAGGACATGCTTGGCAACGAGCAGAACTATGATGGTATGTATGGACAAGGACCCCCTAGTGTTCATAGCAGCCACGGAGGCAGAGGCTACCAACCTCAAGGTAAGTTCACCACCCCTCATTATTTGCCACTCATTCTTCATATACCATTGGTGATTGGTCAACTGAAGATACTTTCTTGAATTTCAATATCGAATATTAACTTGATAAGCTCAGTCTAACATTTTGTTGCGAAACGATGGGTTTGAAATTTCTTTATCTATAATCTAGTCTAAAAATCCGAGTAAAAAAGATTTCTTATCCTTCTGAAGTATGCTCAACGAGAGATGCCTATGGTGTTTTCAACTACGAAAGCTTGAGAATGAAGTGATGACAATTAACATTACCGTATATAGGCGTGCATAAACTATCAAGCTAGTAAGCGGAAAAGAATCATCTTTGTTATCCTTTAGAATAGTACTTTTATATTCTCAATATTTTTCTGCTGTTACAACTGTTGCTGATTCATGTATCTTGATTAAAATTCAATCCAGAGTATAACGTTCCACGAATACCCATAACATTTTTTGAGATTCACATTGGCCTTTCGGTACAATTGCTCTCAAGATGTCTACAACATTTTTTATTGTTTTCGAGTTTATCACGTGATAAGAAAACTGGCACAACGAAATATCACACGTTTCGAAAGAACTGTTTCGTTGAAGATGAGATAACATATTAAACATAGTTAGAATCTTCGGATACTTAACAAAACGTTAAGATACTTGAATACCAAACTGCTGTTATAAATTTGTAACTAAAATTGCTATCTTGGAAGTTGATCCTGCTCCATAATGAATTGATCCGAGAGTTGGTCTTGGATGATTCTTATCACATTCAAATCTCGATCAATTTCTTGTCGCCTAACTCCAAGATATTATGTTAACAGCCGCTTAAGCCAAGGGACTCATGTTTGCATACGGGCTATCAATTAAATGCTCCAGTAACATAGGTGAAAGTTAACCCCTTACTTAGTATGGCCTTGCTTAATGTTTGCTGCACGAATGACTGGCTTCACGATTTAGCTCGTAACTGCTTAATGAGACACTTTGAACTCACATTTGGTGTTTTTAATAGCTACCAGCATGATCACGTGTTTTGTACGATGTGTATCAGCATCACATTCATTATATCTTTACAGATATTTGTATATAAAATGAGTATTGACTTGTACGGAAAAGGTGCAACAAATAAAAATGATACTATTACATTTTGTTTCCGATCTTGTTTTTTATTTGTTTCACAAAACTTTCTTTAAATTTGTTTCTTTGCCTTTTTCTAAGTTTTTCAATTCTCACGAGAAGAAAGTCAAGATGTTTTAACTCAGAAAAAGAAATACGAATTATCATTCGGACAATGATGAAGAAAGTTTCAAAAAAGTTAATTGTTTATTTCCCACAAGTGGAAGAAATCATTGGAAAGGAATGAAAACATTAGTTAAAACACCTTGAAAATTAAATTGAATTTAAAGATGATAATGAAAAAAATCGTTGACGAGCTTTGTTTCTGCCAGCCGGTTATGACCAGATACCAATAGACTCGATGCAAGGACTGGAAATAGGCGGTGGTTCAACGTACGGTGCAATGGATCCGATGGACGTAGGACATGGCGATAATATAAGCTTCGACCCCATGGTGGAGGAACTCCCGGCTCCGCCACAGGACAACAATCAGGTTGCCGCCTGGTACGACACCGATCTTTAAGCATGTACATCCGGTTGTTATGTTAAACACTCAAGCATCCAGCGAAACAAAATAACAGGAGACTTCTGCGCGTTCTGAGGAAAAAAAATTTTGATATCGTTTCACCGGTGTTGCGTTACCTGTTACTTTACATTCGAAAGTATTTTGACAACGGAACGTACTTTACAATTTTATAAAGTATATATAAAAGTATACTTGTATATAACCATATACAATTATATACAAAACCGATCATTTTTTATATTGAGGCCAAAAGCTTTTAAACGAGCTTATCAAGTTTTAAAACATGACTAATAAAAAAAGTCACGTTCTTTTGAAAGACACAAATCAACTCAAATTATGTTGCGAGTTTGAGAAACGTTCAAGTGCAAAAGTATAATTCGACATCCATCGATGTTACGACGATCAAATTCGGTCAGTATTGATTTATTTCTTTATTTTTTTATATTTACATAAACGTATCTCGACAATGATTCTTTTTTACTTATGATAACGAGACTTGTACTCTACAATGCATTTATACATTATTTTTTAAAAATATATATATTTTATAGGTTCAATGTTTTTGTATTAGTTGATCCGCGTTACGCCGACCGACAAGTCCTTCGTCCTGCAAATGTTCTACCGAGACAAAAAAAAAGAATAACCCATAGAATTTCCTTTTTTGGTCTGGTCCCAAGACTTGGTCATTGCGAATTCATGAAAAGTTAAACGGGTTATTTTTTTCATGTTGCTAACGGCTGACCCTGGAGTCTCGCAACTAGATATGTCGAGAAACAGGGAAACGACCATTCAGTTGTACAACAGATTTCTGTCCGCGATACCCTGGAACTCAAAATTCGCAGGTGGCGCTGCGATCTCGTTGTTTTGTATCAGTTGATTAGCACCAGCGCCATCTGTGCAAAAATAAAAAAAATTTCCCCTGGTAATCCTTTTTGAAAACCCTTTTTGTGTATAAACGCTTTCGGAAGCAGTCGATTCAGTCGAGGACGAATGGTGTGTCGAGGTCTACCGAAAACTGTTATCTAGTTAACCTAACGTAGATTATTTATAATGATAAGCGATACTTAGATCGTAAGCGGAAGGATCGTATGTATCAATATCCGAATAGAGCAAACTCTTAGGACAATGGGCAAGCATTTTAATGGATTCAAGCACTACCGACACATCTTCAGTTACAATCATCTCATTGTTCTCCTTTGTGGATAAATCATGCAAGACGAAAAGAAATTGAGCGATCATTTTTTATACCAACGTTTTTCCAAACGGTAGTGTTTCATAAAATTCGCATTCCGGGGTCATGTTTCGATTGAACAGATTGCTTCTTCAAATCAACAGATGGCGCTACTTTTTAGTACGCTCGAGTGGCGCCACTTGTGACGGTTGAGACTTCGAATTACAACAAAAAAAAGACTCTGGCGGTAAACGTGTGTGATCGGAATCCTTTTGCATGGTGTGTTGCTGCAGATTAATATCGCGTGCAAGTGTGTAGCTTATCGCCAGTGTCTTTTTGCGTGCAATATTGATAAATTAATTACAAACTTTGAAAACGTTTGAATGGGCTTTTTGAACGATTCCCAGGAATACGTACAAAAAATTTAAACGAAAATTGACGCGAGGGAGCCGCGAAAGATGAGATCTATAAGGATTCTATTTATACCGCTTCCCTTTATCATGAACAAACATTTAGTATTTAGTTACTATATGATGAAATACAATTGAATATCAATCAACATTTTGCATTACGCATTTTACAGGGTAGTAACATTAATTTTTACTATCATTACAAGTAGATACGTCGGGCAATTGGAGGTCCGCCGTTGCCTTTGCGTTGTCAATGTGTTAGTGCATAAGTACAGAAACATAATTCGTACATACATACCATGTATATGTATTGTTTAATTGTCCAAACGAATAAAAGTGAACATCTAAGTAATCAATCATTGAATCAATACTTGAATCAGTACTTATTTTTCCCCACGATTTGATAAGAAAATTTAGAATTAAGCATAATAATAAAGTTTAAAAAATATTCTCTGAAAATAAAATGTTGAATTTAAATTAAGTTTATGATTTTTGACATTCAATTCTTCCGAGACTTTTCAGTTTTTTTTTTTATAATTTAATTAAAATGGCATTTGAATCGCTTGTTAAAATGAAATTATAATATTTTTTTAAAGTCTTGATACAATTCCACCATTAATCATGTTTCATGATTAATGAAACCGCTGACTTCATTAATTAAAATATCATCTCAAGCAATGAATATGCAAATCACGGAAAAATTAAATCTTTATGGATAATTTTTTCAAAGTTCCAGAAAATGTGAATAATTATAAATATAAAATTTTTTTGAAAGTAAAGCTGATTTCTCTCCTAGATCTACGACAAGTCATATATGGCTTGTGTATAATTTGTATATACAAATTATATACTACATCTCTTGGCCAAATATATAGTAATCTATATCTATTTAATTCACATGAATTAGATTTTTCTTTCAATTTACTACGAGGGGAGTTTTCAAAAAATACATGAAAAAAATTTTGAATAGAAGATGGGAGAGCGATAGGGATTGAAAAAGAGTAATCGAGAAGATTGTAACAAAGACTTTTTATGAACGGCTAGGTCCACATCAAAGGTTCAGGATTTTTACATGAATTTTTCTACAGTGTCCCAAAGCGACATTTTATCATTTAACATTTTTCTATTCAAACATGAAAAATATAATTAATTAACGAATATATAAAAAATATAAAAAATGAATTAAAAATGTATGTTATTATTTCCATTTTTGTTTTTCTGACGATGAAATAAAATTTATACGCAACAAAAGTGAACGAACGCGATATGTTTGCACTTTTCTACCAATGCAATTAGGGATATCAATCGTGCTCTGAAATCTTCAAGTTCAGTGCGCATTTCTTTTCAATTGCCGTAATCGAGTACGTTTCAAATCCGGATTGATCATTTTTCCTGGTAAAACGGTGAACAGTTTGCTTTCTATGCTTCACATGGAGCAGAGAAAATATATAACCGGCACAGCATTTTCGAGTTAATAGTAGTATTGCGTGAGCTCATCTTATCACATTTGAAACAATTGAAGGAAAATCTAAACAACCACCTGGTCATTAATTAATTCGGATAATTAAGTTAACACACAAATTACGATACGAATTTTTTTAAATTCTCAACATAATTCTAAACATAATTCAATTAAATAATTTGTACAAGTATTTTTTATTAAAATCTTTTATAATTTTTTTTTATTAAAAAAAAATGAATTTTTTAAAATATGATTCTAATGGAGTCTAAACTTTTACTTGTCCTTTGTACTTATATTAACGGTGATCTTTTTTATATTTTTTACAGAAACCCCTTTTTCAAAGTGAAACCTGACAATTTGATACAACTACTCATCATTTCAAGCAAAATCAGTCGACTGTATAATGCGCAGACAGTGATAAGAATAACAGCTGACGAATATCTGACAATTACGTTAGAAAAGTGTTAATTGCTTGAGAGGAAGAGAAAAGCGCGGTTATCTCGCGGCATTTACTAGTTTTCGTAAAGACTTGAAGAGCGATGATGATTTTGTGCGTACAAGATAGCGGTAAGGTTCTTCCTCTCAAAGTCTGAACTTACGACCGCGAGCTCTGCAGCGGTACACCTGTACCCTCGTGAGCCATTTACGTCTCCCTGTATTTTCTCAGAGAATTATTTTCTCTCCTTACGGAAAACGAGATGCAGATAAAAAACTTGCGGGCTTCTCTTTTTGTTCTGCTCTGCGGTATGTTCACACTTGACAATTTTTACCTTCATCGCTTTTTTTTTCACTCCACCAATTACTCTTTTCTCCGTTACAAAGTTTTAATCACGAATTTAAACTTACAATTTTAATTTAATCTTGGATCTAATAAAATAAAAAAAAAACTTTCTTTCAGAACAAAATTCATCTGGTTTTGAAGTTATTTTAGAGGTTTGAAGTTCGAGCTTTGAACTATCAAAATACAGATGGTCTCAACCTTTGATCTCGACACACTTTCTTGCCAAAGTTAATCTTGTTAGATTTTCTGCAAATTAAATCTACAGTTAAATAATTAATTTCTCCATTATGCGTTAAACGCAATAAATCTCTGCAAATTTTTTTATTACAAAATTAAAACATTGTAGGGAAAAAAGAAACAAAACTTAAAATAAAATTGCAAGTTCACTTCTCTTAAGATTGCGAACTAAGAAAGTTTTTGAACAAGTCAATCAATTATAATACTTGATACGTAATTGTGCCAATTATTTTTATTGATATTAAATCAGGTATGTATAAATGAATGTAAAATGAAAAAAAAAATGAGAACATGATGAAAGATGTAAGTGTTATACTTTTTGGATGAAAACGTAGCGCGGAGCCCCGCCTACGTTATTCGCCAGTCAAGCGTGCAGTTCTAAGACAGGTGCAGCAACGCAACCGTGCCGTGATCCCATCTTACAGGTCACATTTCGTAACAGGTGTCTCAAATTACTAGGCCTTTACATGTATTGGGTTTACTTACATCCTAGACGGGTCATTATTCTAATGACACGATTTTTTGTTTCCGATGCTCCCGTTGCGATTCCGATCTTCGGCGTATCAATGACCCTTCTTGTGATCGATAAGAAATCAATCATATTCAAAAAGACTTTTCCTTGTTTCACAATGTGGAATAAATTTATCAAGTATTTACCCGTTTCGTATCATTTTTCAATGAAAAATTTTATTTTTTAATGAATTGTAAAATATTGATTAAAATATTTCGTCAATATCATTTTTTAATCTATTATTCTAAGTAGTATTTTAAAAATTCCGATTTAGAATTTCTTCTACGTTGCATTTAATTGAATGCTTTTTTTTTTGATGGATGTAGATTTGATATGAATATGGTAATTCGCCAAATGGTGCCGCTGAATTCAACGTGCGCTCAAGAGACGTTCATTATTCGTTGTTTGAAGGAGGCCTTTAGCATTCAGGTCTATAATTTTGGAAGCCTAAACGCAGTGAAATTGAAGCATTAACTGCTCCACTCCATCCCGCTGACACAGATTTGCCATTGTGCATTGGTTATCGCGCATCTGTTTTCCATAAAGCATTTCCGTTTTCTAAAGCGTATCACTTGGACGACAAAAACGGCTTATTAATAATTTTCCTTTGCAGAGAGTACTTGGCACTGGCGACCTGCTTTCGGAAACACCCGGTGGCTGCGAAATCCTCACCGAGAAACTGATCGTATGTCCGTCCGCTGAATTAAACATCGTATACGAATCCGATTAACCGGGTTACGCGCATGATCATTTTACTTCGTTCTTTTAAAGTCAATCCGGAAATGATCATTTTATCATTTAATTTTTGTTCATACAAAGGATTATTTATTTTTACTAAATTGAAATCAAATTAAGAAAAATGTGCCAAAAAATATATATCAAAAGTGAAAAACAAATCTAAACTGCAAAAATGAAGAAATACTTTTATTTTTTATTTCTTTTACTTTAATTGCGTTGAAAAAAATTCTGAAGTCAATGTATTTATTTTACACCCGCTCAACCTTGAAATAGTCGTAGGTAAGTTGAACGAAATTGCGACGAACAAAACACCTTCCGTAACAGGACTGACGTTTGCCAACCAAGACAAATGGGATGAACGAAAGAAAATGTCGAGCAAATGATGATTATTTTCGTGGCGATTGAATTTAAAAGTCGTGCAAGAAGTGCGGAAGCATTTTGCGCTCGAGGGAACAATATTTTACTGACGGTTAGAGGTTGTCCCACATTCGCGCCTGCATGCGGACCTTTTGACCACAAAGAGGATGGAAGTAGGACCCGAGGTGAAAGTCAATGCAAACAAAACGTCAAAGCCGCAATTATGACATTAAAACGTTTGGGACGTGTATTCTGTTTTTAGATCAGTCAAAAACAACCGCGACAATGCACAGTCAACGAAACTTACATGATCACACGGTGTTTTGGTCGATTTTAAATGCGAACGACCTAGATCTGACAAGGAAGAGAAATCACACCAAAGAAGAGATGCGTATACAAATCTGCACATTTTCTTATTGGAAAAGTTTTTTATTTTCAATTTTTTGAAATTTTATATCAAGTTTGTTTAAATAAATAATTTGACATTGTTTTAAATATTTTTGTAATTAAAAAAATGTAATTAGCAGTTTTGTTTAACCTTCTCGTTACACGGGGAGATAATTTTTTAAATTACCATTCAATTTCAATTCGTACAAATGGCTCTGGGTAAAAAATCAAATAAGCGATTAATTTGCGTGTTTGTTTTAAGAAAAACAATCTTTCAGCGTACAAAGTAACGCGGTACCTCAAGCAAGGAGATATTACAATTCCTTTTAACCAGAAAAAAAGGCCGTTAAGGTCTCGGTCACAGTCATTTGCGGGCATAAAACGGAAAGAGATTAGTATCAGCTTTGACAAGAACATCTGTCGTTTTTTTAACGGACGGGCATTCTTTTTAGCCCAATGGTTCTCGTGATTACATTCATTTCCCGATTCCTTCATTTTATTGTCTTTATTTTTTACCTCCATTTGTGTTTCTTGAGAGAGGGAGAGAAAAAAAAAAGATTCGTGACCTTTTTTATAACGTTAAGATCGTCTTGTTAAAAACAAGTTATTTTCAATTTCACCGCCTGATTTCCTTCAAAGTCGCGTGTAAAATTTTTTAAAAACTCTGCAAGGTCGTTTGCAAAACTTGATACTCGCGTTCACTATTCGCGCTGGAATTCGCCGGTCAATTTTTTTGTCATCTGCGACTGGTTGCATCTGCATAATTTTGCAGTTTTACAAACGAGTCTCATCTCTGTTTGCCTTCCACTTGCGATTTTGTTGGTTTTATCCTCCCGTTGACGACTTTCGTGCCGAGCAAAAATGTTTATAACAAATCACATGATAAAGTGCAGACGTTTCCCAGGCGATAATCCCAGGGCAAAATAAATATCAACCTTGCATTAACATGATTTCCGTCGAACCACTTTGGTTGTCTATCTTCTTATTATTTATTGTAATGTTATTAATAGCTTTATCAGTGTTTGAGATTTCAAGCGCTCGCTTTTTATTAAGGAGATAGTTTACCATTGTGAGAAAATTGTGACGTAACGGTGGTTTATGAAAAGTTGTAACTTTATTGCGATTATTAATATTCGATATTGATGAAAGACGCCAATTAAAATAATCAGTAGATTCAGTCCATGATAAATAATTTATAATCTAATTATTTGTAAATCAAAATTAACTCTTGAAAATTGCACAAGCCCATTTGCACTCTGGTAATGCAATTGTTTTCATGCTGAATAGTAATTTCAATTAACGAATGTATTTTTCGTATAAATTATTTATCATGTATCAATTAATAGTTTTTGAATTGAATGAATTTTGGTAAATTTTTCCCGGAATGATATATTTTTATTGTCGAATCAACGACCGATTAGGAGCTCGAGGCAATAACACATTCCAGCTCACTGACTTTGAAGGTACCAGCAAAATCCACTTTGAGTCTGTGCAAGAGAAATGAATAACGACGCCTGAAACGACTTGCTCCGAACAATAAGGAACAGGTGTTCCAGACGTATGACATAATTAATGTTTCTATCTCTAGAAAAGACGACGTGCTATATTACTCACGCGCTAATAGCTAATACCTAGTTTCAGATGACGAAACAAAATCACTTAAAATGATGGTTCCTGAAAGACAGATTCAAAGAAAGTGGATTTCAAGTACTTAAGCATTTTATTTCCATTAAAGTAGATTTTTTTTCGACTGAAAGTTGTAACAGTTTCAATAATATTGATCTCCAGCATTCTACAGGGGAGATATATTTTTTTTCCTGGATTGCAAGGAAATGTAACAACGTGAGAAGAAAAAATATAAGTTAATGAATGAGAAAAGATATTTTGACGAAACAAAGTAAAATTGAATAAATTAAAGATATGTGCAGCAACCCCATTGTGAGACGGGATTCTTATGCAACATAATCGAATCATACAGAACACGTGAAAGTGCATCCACGTACTAGCGTGAGCAGCTTGCCTGTCGCTCGTCGGCAGGGGCTACGACAATCTCCGTTTACCTGGCGGCTCACTCGGTTCTCTCGGCAGAGAAATTACTCGTCGTTTCGTGAGTCGAGTCGCGTACAGGCAATCAGAGTATTCGTCCAGCAGAGCCAGCGCGCGGTTGCTCACGCTGCGGCTCGTTCAAGCCGGTGTCCCAAGTGCGCTGCCAAGTGCAACAGTTTTTGAACTGTTTTTTTTTCTTTCGGTGTTTATCAAATTTTGTTACACGTGGTGTAGAAGACAAACCCTCATTATCGGTGTGTGTTTTATTTTATTGTGATTTTGTCTATTTCGTGTCATTTTTTATTTATAAATTATCATTATTCTTTGGTAATTAATTAATCAATTAAATTATTGATGATTTTGAGAAAGGTAAAAAGTTGAAATAAATTGTTGAGTTGGTAAATTTGTAAACCCATGAGCATGGGCTGAGATTATTTTTATTGTTCACTTTGGAATCTGAAATGTTATGTACAAAATTTTTCTCTTCTCTCAATTTCGATCATTAAAATTGATGAGATATGAAATTGAGGTAAATTACGGATTTCGTTTTGCTCCTTGGTCGTCGTTAAAAAACGGTTTTGAAAATTTTTACAGTTAAAAGGAAACCGAGAGAGGCAAATTGACATTTCTTTAATTTCTTATTTCAAAGTGTTTGTAACGGTAAGATTTCCGATTCTCGTTAACAAATAAAAACATAATTGTCAAGATACAAATGATTGTGTAAGTAAAGTGACTCGTCTATGGGATGTAATTACAGTTCGCACTTGTGTCAGGGTTGAACTGAAATGTACCCGCGCTCTAATGCCATTGTCTCACATGAGACGTTGGTGTGTTTTCTGGTCTATTTTTTTTTTTGATTATCTCTCACTCGTTGTACAATTGTCTTTGACATTTTACATTTCATTGCGATCAGGATAGAAACGCAAATAGACAAAATTAATAAACAATGACTAATAAAAGTAAACAAAACCAATAATGAAACATAAAAATGTGCAAATTATATAACCGTAACAAATTTTTCAGTGCAACAAAACATATGAAGGTGAAGTTTTAATATCGAGCAGAACAATAGTAAAATAATTGTCCATTGTGAAGGAGAGCTTGTGCTCGCGTAAAATGCGCCGCGTGTTTGTAATTTGTGCGGCGTTTCAACGGCGCGGCAATTCCTTCTTGTGGTGAGGTGGCCGGCGCAAACAACGAGCAGATTGGCGACGCATGAAAAAGAGCGAGGCGATGCCTCTGTTCTCGCGTGTGCGACATCGATAACCACAGGACATTAACGGTCATACGCTGCCACGAACAAAAATCACGCAACGATGACAGTCACGATGGATCACAAGCGAAAGACGTCTTGGGATTCTAAAGTAAGTGTCAACCCTTGTCACAACAATTTTCTTTTCTCAATTAACACATTATCAAAAACTATAAATACCAAATTAAAAAAGGAAACGAATTAAAAAAGAGGTTTCAATTTTTTGTCCATTCAATATCAACTTTTCATAAAAATAAAACTAGTTTATGAAATAATTTAGAGTATTTAAGCTGACAAATCAATACCATCGTGTAATTTTTTTTTTCATAATTGCTCCAATTTTATCAAATTGTGTAAGAATATGAAACACGTTTTCTAACTGTTTGACAAATAATTAAATAAAATTAAACTAGGTTAATTATAAATAAGAGACAAAACCAGGAGAGTTGCAAAAAGAAGGCTTCCTCGAATTATTTACAATTCGAATAACATATGGATCCAATTACGTGGAAAGAGGTGAACTTTATTTAATGATACAAAAGTGGTCCATAAACTTGACTGTTGCAAATGTGGTCCATTTACGTTTATGATGCAATAATGATCCGTTTGTGCCATTGATGTAATTACTGTTTATTTATGAACTCAATGCACACTTTAAGGAATCTCAGAACGTTCAAGGAAACTAATAGAAAATCAATGACAAACAATGAAATTATTAACATTGAGGATAACCGTGATTCAGGACGTGGCATGGATTTTCAGATCGGATCAAAAATAAAATCAGCCAGCTTAAAATAATCGCGCCGATGTTCGGTGAAAGTGACCTGCATATCATTCGGTCCGCATAAATGAACGTCTTTGCCGGAGTCCATCAGGACAATCTCCGTTCCTCTCGTCCTTCGCGGTATTTTTTTCTCTCGAAAGGTCGACGTTGTTTTGTATTAGTTTTCAGATTCCAACTCCTCGTCATCGGATTCCACTTGTATTTATAGCCTATAGGAAGAGCTCTGTGATAAAATTTCAACCGGTGTTGAAAAAGAAAAATCATGGAAGACTTTATGCGAATTCCTCTAAAATCATACCAGGCCTCTGTTTGATGAAATTCGCAAAAGTCTTGGCGAGTCTTGGGAACATACCAAAAGTTCCTAACGCATATTTTGTTAGTTTCCGTTTCGACTTTTATGACATCTTAACATTTTGTCCAATCAAACCGGATGAAAACAAAATGAAACCTTTCGACCAGAAAAAAAAGTGACAAGCAAGATGACAAGTGGAAAATGACAGTAAAAAATGTCCATCAAGTATATTATATCACGTCCGCAAAGATGACGCGTGAAAGACGATACTGGATGTGACATTTTTTTCAGTTTCACCGCATATAAAAGGCCTCGTGACAGTCAGGAGTGGATACCGCAATGTCAGATCGGCGGTCGATCGGGCCGCACAGAATCCTGACACATTTCCATGCGGAAACGGAGCGCGGGCGTTCAACTCGAAAACCGCGCGCGATTTCACAATGCGTTCGGCCTGTGCTTATCGTTCACAATTCGGTACCGCAGGTCACGCTATAATTTAGCCGGTTGGATTGCGCGCACGGCTATCGGGGCGTGCGATCGGCCGAGAACAAAAAGGCCACTCTCCCATTGGCTCGCGGCTTCGTGAAGGGAACAAAACTCTAATAATACATGATCGCGGCAACATTTTCCTCATCCGAAATCAGCTCACCAATCCGTTCTGGTACAAAAGTGGAAAGCTGCGGCTGGAAACCGAATTACATGCTTTTTCAAACCGTTCGATGGACCTTGTGCGTTGTTAATCTGGGAATTAGAAACTTTTTCCAAGCACAATACCTTTTGGTTCGAATTAGCCGAAGGTTTAATCCGCGATTAACTAGACTAGTCACACTGTACCAAGCGTCTTGAATGGAGAAACTTTTTGTTTGCATTTTCAAGTCCTTTTTGAACAAATTTTACTTTGGCATTCAACATCTGTAATCAAAGATGGC
The DNA here is from genome assembly GCA_030522925.1 of Trissolcus japonicus. NCBI lineage: Eukaryota > Metazoa > Arthropoda > Insecta > Hymenoptera > Scelionidae > Trissolcus > Trissolcus japonicus. Next base: position 23,125 of record JAPYZS010000236.1, on the reverse strand, counting down.
AAGTGCAGCAGAAGGGAATTCGTTAGGCTTTTCCGAAAAAATGTTCTCTCGAAACTGCGATTTCTGATAAGACGCTCGTTGATATCCTTAAATTTATAGATCCGAGTGGAAATCTTATCTCCAAGAGAAGAGGAATCCCGCGAGGAATCCAAATCCTGCGAAGGACATTTGCGTGCGACGCCGAACACTGTTGGCTGGACGGAGTGTCCTTGATCCTGCTGATGACCTTAAGGCATGCGAGCGGTCAGTGTGCCTAAGAGAAGATATAGGCTGCACGCAATAACATTCGATGCGTCGGTCTCGCGGCTGGGTCGACATCCACCGGGGATACCGTTACCTCTCGGTTTGTACTTTGGCTCAGACGTCGCGATTGCTATTCATATGAAAGAACTCGTAAAGTGGGTGCGACCCGCCACCGACATGATGTTTCTGCGTTTGACATTCCACGTCACGATGATATCACGCTCCTTTGTGCTCGGACTAATTCATTATTCCGCCTCACAAAGTCGTGTCCAGACGTTTCAAGTACGCTCGACACACTGTATTCAATCTCGGAGATTTTTTATCGCTACTTTATTTGGACTTGGATTGTATACATACACGCTGAAAATTATATACAACCCCTTTGAGATAAATCTTAAATGAATTTTTTTACCGTCCAATTTTTATTGTCCAATTTTAATTGCTTCATTTTTATTATCAAACTTTTATACAACTCAAAGCATAGGAGTCGAGTTCTCAGGCTCACAGCTGAAATAAATTTGTATTCTTTTTTCACGCTGATCAAGAAATTTTTCAATTCTTTGACTCCCAGCTGCATGTCGATGATTTATAAAGTTTTATGACAGCCGCACTCTTATTTCACAGCCGAGTGACGTAAAGTTAAATAGCCGTTATTAGGATTACAATAATCTCGTGAAAAAATTACGATTGTGTAAGCCAACGTTTTCCCATTCCGGATCATCTCAACGAACTCTCTCGATTTCAAATTCTAAAATGAAATATACTTTTTTTTTCCGGGAGAGCTGCAGCGTTGCGTAAAAGTGAATCAATCTTGGCGACGACAGCGGCTATGATCCCATTCATTAAAACTCGATCAACTGCATTGTGTAAGCGAGCAGTTGATGATTGTTTTTTTTATGTTTTCGTTTTTGCCGATTCATTTATGTGCGAAATTGTCTCGTCGATAATGATGGCATTTCAAAACGTCGTCGAGACCACAATTAAAAGGTTTTTTTCGTAGGCGAAAAAAAAGCCGTCCGACTGTCGGGCGAGGGACTTCGTGTTGCTCCTCTCGCGTGGCATTGAATGGCGTTTTTCTTGTCTGAGAAGTGTTTCTTTTTCCCCAGTGACGGAAGAACTGACACAAATAGACAAGTTTGGCGATTACAACGAGCGAGCGCGTCTATACGTAGGAAGCGAATGTGTAATTTAAGGCGAGCGGTTTGGCTCGTGCCTCAATTGCAGCTCTTTTGGAAAGGCGATGCCGTGTACCTTAAGCTAACGGCGGAGTAACGGTTCCGAACTGATGCAAATAAGAACAACGCATAAATAACGATAATAAACTCAATTTTATCTGCGAACAATTTACAAGCTCGGTGTAGAACGCCACCACTATTCCGGAACTTTACTACGTTCCTCGTCAAATACAATTTTCAACATTGTTCATCTGGTGTGCTTGTAACTTCATTTTTTTTCTATTCCTTCTCATATACCCAACAACGAATTCTCGAATAATGTCCTCTCGCGGGAGAAAGAGCATTCCAGCCATCGACCTTTGCTCGAACCGCAAAAATCTCGCCAACATTTACGACACACTCGCGTTTGCGCTATCGAAAATTCGACGTACAACACAACGGTGTGTGACTTACACAATGCGAAATCTCAACTTTTATCCGTTACTTCAAACTGAGCCAAATATTTTAACTGCCAAGTTGAACCAGACCGACCATCAGTAAAATTGAAAAAAAGTTTCTTATTTTTAATAAAGAGTTTGAAAAATATGCAGATGGTGATTTTCTTGAATGGCCCACTATTCGAAGGTGTCAACAATTTTGAGCCGAAAATTTTCCTCGACGGAGAGTCAGTGACCGTGGCATTTGCCTAATCTTGTTTGCCTATCGCGCGCTCCCCCGGTTGACATTGAATTCTACTTTCCAATCTGGTTGCGCGCTCATAAACAGCTCCATCTGGTTGATAGCGAGACAATTATCGTTTACGATCTTCCGAATTGTGACCTGAAAAGATCTGGAGTGAAACATTAGTCTAGTTAGATTAGGTCGTTTGTTGTTCATTCAAGTGGTCGTAAAATTTGCGCCTCTGGAATTTCTCGCCTTTCAAATTACAACATGAAATGTTATAAAATAGTAAATTTCTATAATTGGACTCTCTGATTTAGCATTAACGAACGGCCAGTGTTTCATTATTTATAGTTAACCAGAGATACGACTTTACAACTTTTGTTACAATGTTTAGAATATCCTTTTTTAATCTCTATTAAACTCCTAATTCCTGAGTAGAAACTCGTTGTACTGACAGAGTAACTTTTTTTGCAGTTTCCGACTTAGCACTTCATGAAACTTCAGCGGTTTTTACGACGCTCTTTCTATTTAATGAAACGTAAATAAAATAGCAAAAGTGTTATACTGTCTCGAAAGCCAAGCGGGAAAAAAGTCCAAGTGTGCGATATGGGAAAGTAAACATTTTTCGAATAACTCGCGCACACAACCTGGGGTACATTCGAATCGTTCAGTATCGTCCACAAGATCCGTGTTCTATCCTCATTTTTCATTTGCTTATCGCAAAAAATCGTTAATTCAATAATCGAAGCGTGAAACGATAAAAGTCAGATGCTAAGGTTTTGCTCCTGGTCGTTATATCGCATGTTAATCAGTGTTGGAGTTTCTTCTGAGCCTTTTATAAATGCACACAACCCAGGCTATTGAACCGACCCAGATTGGAACAGTTTTCAAAACTGAAACTTTAAAAAATTACAAAACAACTTGAACAAAATTTAACTTTTAAAAAAGTAATTTAATTTTACTAAATAAACAAAACAAAACATTGTAATGAACGTGTTTTATTACACTTCTGAAACTCGATAAAAAATTGTTAATAGGGAGAATTTGTAAAAAGTAAAATAAAAAAAATGAACTAATTAAATTATTTTACATCACGATTCGAAAGTCTTCCGATCGTTTGCAAAATGTACAGTATAAAAGATCCTTAAAAGCAGCGTAAATAGCGATTAGCTTTAAATTAATCAATCGCTCATTCGTGTACCTATCATATTCAATGAAATATGAGTTTGGAAAACGAGTCTACGGTAATTAAACGTTCATTAATCCCAATACGATTACCCAGACTTTCGGTTCGATAAATTGTAATCATTGAATAAATTATGGTACATCGAGTGTTAGAAACGCAAACCCCTCTCTCGGTCAATTAACTTGGTTAATAATAAAGCAACGCAGTGATCGATCCTCCATGAATCACACACTTTTTTCGTCCTCTTCATTATATGCGCGATTTTTTTGCGGGATGAACAAGTTGCGCGCGGTTTCCTCGTTTACGATACAAAATCAGTGCAGAATGCGGAGGGGTAATAAAGTGCGCGGCGAAATACGCGCGATCGTAATCTCGCTCTGGTCTTCCGTCATCCACACAATGCTCTTCTAAGAACGGACAATCTCATTTCGTACAGCAAGATTTTACTTTTTTTTTTTGTTCGTCCCTCTAAGCTTTTCAATTTTCTTTCAAACAAACCACTTGGCCGCGCGATTAAGAAACGCACACCGGAGAGTCAGGAAGTGATCGAAATGGGCGACCGATTGTGACTTGGCGCAATTCGCCTCTCCCGGTCGCATTGCATGTTCGAGCACAATTCAAATGCGACCGCGCATTTTTGTCCGCTCCGATCGAGCAACGGTTAATTGAGCGAATTAAAAAATTCCATGCATGAGCAATGACGAAAAATGTAATAAACAAAAGGATTGCGCTCGACAATCTTCAATTCGAAAGTTGAATACCAGGGGATTAAAAAAAATGTCTTGGCACTGACACAATTTTTCGTCCCCCGTTGGGAGAGAGGGGGACGAACAGATCGGACAATGATTTCAATTAGCCGATCGCGTAAAGCGTACGAGCGATTTTCTAGCGTGTGTACATTCGGAGTCGATGTTACGTATTGCGTCTCTCGAAGGCATAGATCATTCGCGTGAGAAAATCCGGCTAATTCTCACGGATCCCATAACGTATCCCCCTTTCGACGACCGTACAAACTGTCGCAAGTGTTGGATTGATAAGGGATCAGCGATGGTGAATGATACAGCCCCGAAGAAAGTTACAACTTACTCAGCGACTGTTACAAATTAAGATCGGTCACGAACGTACGACCCCCCCCCCCCCTGCAGTTTCAATCTTTCTCCGAGGTTCAAATCAATTGAGTGGTGCACAAGTTTATACATCCTCGTAATTAATAACGATCCCTAACAATCTTCCAGGTCCTGTTGGCACTCAATTAATTGAACCTCTTAAATCACTGTTACTTTCATCATGTCACAAAGTTGGCAGGATATAATTAAAATAGCTACATAATGCCGGCCAATGCGGTATACATAATCTGTGTAATAACTACTTCTCAAAAGCGCTTGCTTTTTGTGCCCAGACGGATATAACACTTTTACGTAACTCTCAGCTTCGGGACAAGAGAAAGACACGGCGAAAAGGGTATACCGCATTTCTCGCCGTTTTTCAACAGGTCAATATTAGCGCACACAAAAGAACAAGAGCGCGGTTACAAAGTAATACAAAACCATAATTGACACGTTACGATATCCTTCACGGAGTACAATCGAATCGGACAGGGAACTATATTAATAAAAGATCATGACGCTTGGATCTAAACATAAATATTAATACGTGTGTTATACGATAGAAAGGTCGTCGCGTGACCTCTTGTCCTGCAAGAACTTGAATGTTACATAAACGGCCAATCGCTTCCAGGAGCCGAGACTGAGGCAGAACCCGAAACGGCTTTTGTTAAAAACGTGTGTGCGTTGCGTTCCAACGGGAAAGACATATTTCACGTTTAGACAAAGTCGGCTTCTCCTCGGCTAAACAAAACTCGTTAACTCGTACTGATTTAAAATGCGGCCCTAATACACACTGCAGGTTTTATTATATCCTCTCGCAACTTTCATATTACGTTTCCTCATTTACAAAGCATAATACAGATCTTTATCGAGACGCTCTTTTCGCAGCTTTGCGATCCTCATCGGGTGCGACGTTATTAGAATACTAAACGCCTTCTCGCATGTCAAAGCGCGGGAATGTAATTAAGACGCGATTTACAGCTTAGAAATGATTTACAATTATTCGAAACGGCCGTAAATCGTTAATAACAATTCGATCGCATTCTGTTTTTTTCTCTCTTTTCCAGTCGAAGAAATCGAAACCGTTTGCCAATTGACCTTTAAGATGATAGCTTGCACTTTTTAATGACTGCAAAGGTGCAATCCTTTCGTGCTCCTTCGAGCGTGAGCCGCGAGTAACATTTCCATGAGGGCGTAGGCACTTTTGTGTTGCACTTCACCTATGAGCGAAAACGTGCATGTATACGTCTCACGGCCCGAACGTGTACGATGGTAGTACGCGCTGGGACAATTACACGCTTGCTTACGCACATAGATTTGCGAACGTCACGGTGCCTAGGCCGGTCGACGGACATCGCAGACTCGAATTGATGGTCTCGTTAACGTTATTACGTTCGTTTCATAATCAGAACTTCGAAGATGAAAAAAAAAAAATGGCAAATTGCAGGGATGCATTTTGACGTAACGTCAATTAAACTCACGATGACATTTGACAGCGCTCTTCAAAAAGTCAAGCGATCGTAAACGCTTCGAGTGTGGCAGAGCCTCGACGCGCGTTTCAATTTTCATAAATCTGATCGGCAAATGATGATATGATTTATATGAAAATCGACTTCAAGCTTATTTCTATTGTGATGAGAAATTTATGTGAGATATCTATTTTTTCAATTGATAGTGCACTTTAAATGATATGCACTTTTGGTGCAATCGTTTTGGAATGCATTAAAAGTGCAATTGAAAATGTCTTTTTGATGCAATCGAAGATGCGCTAAAAGTGCAGTTAAAAATGCAGTTAGGTTGCAACAGAAGATGCACTAAAAATCCAATTTGGAATGCACTTTTTTGCAATCGTAGACGCACTTTCAAAGTGCAGTGGAAAATGTATTTTTGATGTAATACAAAATGCACTAAAAGTGCAGTTGAAAGTGTTTGAAAATACATTTCAATTGAAAAGAATTTAGTATCAGACAGGATGTATTTTTGGAATGGTAATAAGTTCCTATTTACAAATCATAAACTATCTATCAAAACCTGTTAATAAATCAAGTCATGCGAAAATTTTAATATACTGAAAGTACAAAAAGTTACGGTATCTATTGAAAATCAACCGGTTTCGATTGATTTGATATAATACAGGCTACTGTTAGATTAGGGAACCGTAATGCATAATAAAAAGCTCATTCGTGGTCGTATGAAAAAGAAATTGAAAAAAAAAAATTGTAATTGATAAAACATATGCTTTCACGATAAATATCTGCAATCATGGACACAAGTAGTCGAACAAGTACAAGTCACTTATACTTTTATGTGTCACGATGGATAAGTGAGGATTCGTAGTAAAATGCATGTTTCGTTTTTATAGATCCGCGCGTTTGAAAGTCTGGAGAAATTGATGTGTAATCAGTTGATTTGACGCAGTGAACTTTTATGGGCGTTATTAAACATGATTTCCATATATTACAATGCAAATGATCGTGCTATTATTATAAAGGGTAATACCTGTCTCCACATTGTTCGAGCGCTCATTAATTTCCCTCGGAGAGGTTGACGCACGAATTATTGTCTCGACAAGTATATACAAAAAAAACCGCAAGTTTCTATTTTACTATAATTTCACTACTCATCTTCGACATCGTATCACGATCAAAAAATGCATCGAATCAACGCTCCAAAACTAATGACTCCTCTTTTCTCGCTAATATCTCATGTCTAATGACACGCATCTAGTTTTTGCGTTTTTTTACAACTCTTCCCGTTTCAAGCAATCTTGATCGAAAGCACGCAGGAAATTGCTCCGGAGAAAAAAAACTCTCATTAATAAATTATTCAGTGCTAACTCAATACGCGTGCGATTGTAATGCTGCAATTACATCTGAACTCGAAATATATCGCTCAAGCGGAAGCGCTATAAGATAGTTCAGAGGATTCACTCGTGTCTGAAGTTATGTTAGTTCTAGTTTTCAATTTTATACTGTACAAAGAAAGTCATGTTGATTATTCTACAAAAAAATTGTCAAGTCAAGAAAGTTTAATCTAATTTGAAAAAAACGTTGAGAAATAAACACTTAACTTTGGAGAATAATAACAGAATGGTGAATTTTAATACAAGTCGTGATTTGTGTGCAATCGCTAAATATCATTAGGGGAAATGACGATCCAGAGAAAGAGTCTATTATTTTCAGCATCTACGCCCACGCCTATCTTGGTCGTACATTTTTTACTGACGCAGTAAAAGGTTGTGTGATTCACCGCGTGCACAATTTTCTTTGCTTTGTCTTTCGTCATTGGCATTCCATCTTCGCTGTAAAATTCTGATAACAAGGTTGAGTTTGAAAATAAAGATGTTGTAAAATGTTACGATGACCAGAACGCGAATGTATCCGTTATAGTAATCCAATATTCCTTTTGTTCCAGATCTCTGTTAGCACAGTGAGCACCAGAAAGTTCAGCAGGGCAGGCACGCCGAGTTCCATATTGTCATCCGACAGTGATATCCGCTTTACTCGAAAACTAGGGAGTCAGTATCGTTGCGGCTGCTGTGTTCTCGCTGCCTTTTTGTTGTTTCTGCTTTTCTCTGGCATCTCCATATACCTCGGATGTGAGTATGAAATGAAAAATGAGAATTAAAATTCAACAACAATGACAGACACATATTCAACTTTATAATTTAAAGGTCTCTGTTTTCACATTTAAAAGTTACGATGACATTAATATCGAGGAACAAAAGGGGCACAAAGATATTAAATAACCATTACAACTTATCAATTTAAAAAAACACCCACGACCGCGCGCGGGGAGATAAAAATCAGAAACTTTTGACCTCGTGCATGAGCCATTGAGTAACAGTGAGAAATTGATTTGCAACTGGCGAGTACGCATGCATGAAGTCATGTGCGATGGCCGTAGGCGACATTTTCGAAAAATTTATTTTGCAAGTCTCCCCCCACCGCGACTTGTTGCCACATTTATGAAAGTTTATAATGTGCGCCTAAGTTCCTAGTCTGACGACAAAAAAATTCCGACCACAAAACTACCGAAGAAATAAAAATGGAGAAAATCACGAATTAAAAAAAAATTAATAAATAATACAAATTGGTAAATAATTTTTCTGTTAAAGATTATATTGAAAATGAAAATCGCATTTCAAGAAGATATACTCAAACTGTGATATTTTTTTTACATCAGATTTCATTAAAATAGAGCATGGCAATGTGGTTCAGTTAATTGGTTCTTTTTTTCATCATATAAGTGGCTCCGCAAAAGGATCCGCAAAATGATTTCACCGTAATAGCGGCGAACGAGAGACTTTGTATCCGTATTTGGAAAATCGCGTGGATATTCCAATATCCCGGACGGTCTTTGAACCCGACACTCGGCGAGCCGGAAAATACGAACGCTTGAAACTCGATCACGAGGTGCAAAAGCCCGAGCCGCAGAAACAGAAGAATTTCGCTACGGTGCAGCGTAATTGCGAAGACGTCGAATTAACCATGCAGACAGCGTGACAAAGCGACAGGAATGTTTTTCGCATAAGGCATTCGGACAGCGGTGATATGTAGTTGACGTTTTTCTCTCATCCATCGACTTAGCAGTTGTGACAGCCGTTTATTATAAACAACCGCTAATTAACGCCCTGTTGATTTTATTATTTATCATAACAGAGTGATTACTGTTATGCAATTATTTTGCACCATGACAAAAAGTAACGGCGCGATGAGATATAACGTTTTCATTTTGAATTTTCAATTAACAAAAAGGGAATTGGGAGTTCATTATGAGCACCATTCGCCGCCCATAATGAGACTTAAATGAGGCGCTTTCGAGACACGGCGATCGTTAGTGTACAACGGTGCAAAATGAAGAACAAGAACGCCCGGGACGGAGATTGAATAGAAGAAGCAGTTTGATACGCGAACCGTAACTCATTGACGTCTCCCCAACACGTATAGACTGTAACGGTCTGACCGAGTTACCGAGTCGGCGTGTAGAATCATCGCTACTTTTATCAAAAACACCATTTTGCCAAACGTGACTCGCCGCGTGCATCCGTAAATGTCAATCGGCAGATCTTGAAACTGAAAGGTCGACAGACAGAAGAGTTTTCCTAATTGACGCAGCGGCCCAGACGCAATTTATCGTTTTGGCTCTTGGTGTAATCGCACAAATGAGATGTGCTCATAGGAAGACGCGGTCCCAAGACTTTCGATGCGCGCTGCAAAAGTAACGGTGCGACCGCCTTACCGACTTCCAAGAGCTGGACACATTTCGCAACTCGACAATGCCAAAGCTTTGTCTCAGCGGCCTTGTGTCATTTCGACCATGCGAATGTCAGCCGATCCGCTTTGAAAATTCAAATCCCCTTACTGTTTTTGAAATCAAGTCAAGAGTTTGAAGTCGCAAATAAAACAAGAAAATATATTTCAAGCGTATATTTTTGTAGTAAGAAATTTATGTGAGAAACTTGATGAATTAATTCAGATTTAGTGTAGCTGAAAATAAACTTCTGTTGCAATCGATCATGCACTTTTGGTGCAAACGTTAAAATGCATTAAGTGCAGTTGAAAGTGCATTTTCGATGCAATCGAAAGTGCTAAAACTATAAAAGTGCAACTAAAAGTCAACTGAAAGTGCAGTTGAAAATGCACTTTTGTTTTAGTGTAAGATGCACTAGCAAATGTTTGGTGAAAATGCTATTTCGTTGTAACAGATGATGCGCCAAAAATGCAATTGGAAATGCACATATTTCACCCATTCGAATGTCAGCTGAAAAATGAAACCCATTTGACTGTTTGAAATTTATTCCTGGGGTTGTAATTCACACCTAGCAAGTAGCTCGCCAAGCAGGTTGATTAGAAATCAATCAAGACATCCGATCTGCAATGCAAAATCAAAGGATTAATGAGAACAGTTTCTTCCCGAGATCTCATCTTAGGAATAAATTTGAATTGGCAATGGCCATCGAGGCAAAACAATTGATACTTATCAATCATCCGGGATTCAACTTTCGCCAAAATTGCTTAGAGTCGATGAATTTTAATTTCATCCGGCGAGCGTTTTGCAACTCATTTTACGCACAATTACTCGCTGTACTTAGGCATTATAAAACTTTTACTTAAATGCTAATAAAGCGCCCATTGTCTGGGACAATAAAAAAATATCAACTTTCGTTATTCAGCTCTGAACACGCCAAATCACCCCGGCGCTTCGCTCTCAAATGAATCGAAAACAATAAAACATTATTCCTTTTTGTACACCTTAATTGTTAACGAGATTGTCGCGAGAAAATGCGCCGCGGTCGTTTAGACTAATTGGCGGGAACTCTTTTCAAGCGAAAAAAAGTCACCTGTTTGTGGATATTATCCTCAGTGAAAGGCGAGTTTGTTATTTATCACTTGCATCATGATGTACAATTTTCTATGCAACAGTTCCCCTGAAAATGTTTTATATAAATTTAAAGTTCATTTTTTATGTTCCAAAATAGTACAATTACATTTAGGGATACAAAAATAAAATGTTTCAGACTAATTCCATCATTGCAATCTGTCAAAAATTTTATTGAAACATTAAAAAATGTTCATTCATTAGAAAAAATTTCCAGTATAAGTTTACTTGAAATTATTCCTACTTTAAATTTGAAAATCAAAAATTGTAATAACGAATAAGAATTAAATTTTTGTTTCAGACACGTTCCTACTGTCAGGCCCGCCAGGCGATCAGATCTTTCTGGCGACGTTTCGAGTGATCAAGGGTGACTCATTTGCAAGCGAGCTCGCGGATCCGTCGACGGAGGCCTTCCGCATAAGATCGCGAGAATATCGCGATAGATTGAACCTCGTCTTTCGCAGGAGCTCGCTCAAGTTATCTTTCATCACAACCGAGATCCTAGCTCTCGATGGGTTGGTACACTTTTATCCATCCAGTCGCCAACGGTATACAGTAGCAACTCGCGGAAGCCTTTTATTTTAATGACACCCGATCAAGCGGGCACCTCCCTGGCGTAACGGCTCTCACTTATTACCCTTCAATCGTAATCTCGCTCGTAACAATAAACTGCATACGATTTTCATCGAACCAGCCACTTAAGCCCGAGAGAATTTATCTCCGCCGGTTAGACACAATTCGTTTTTATTTATGCGTCCTTTGTCTTTTCTCCCCGTTAATGAATTGAAACAATTTGCCCCGACATGAAAATAAATCTCGCGATTTCAACACACGCGGTTGCACAATCTATCATTTCTTTCTCTCCCTCCGCACGTGCAATTTCGTCTAATTAATTTAGACTCTCCGTTCCGTATCTACCATTTACGCGGTATCTACCGCGCGCGCGACGTTAAATAAAGTCGCGCGCGATTATTCAATTTCGGAAGCGCGGCTTGCGGTTACAATTTTTTTTCGTCCTGCAAAACTCTTCAAGCAATTACACGACGGTAAAATGTGCCCGGCGAACGGAGCCATTAGCGAACTGAAAGAACTTCCCCTGTACCCGCTGGAGCTCCTGCTTTTAATGGCAGAGTCCCTTTGATGTGCCAAAGGCCTCTCTTTCATCTTTTCATGTTTCCTTCAGGCTGGAGGGGGTCGATCTGGTGGTCCACTTTGATGTGCGATTCGATCCGCGGTTCCAGACAGTGGCTCCCGCCGACGTCAGCAATGTCCTCATCCAGGAGTTCGAGGGCAACTCGTCAAAGTACTTGACGAATTTAACCATCGACCCGACGAGTCTCGAGGTGCAGCCCAGCCTGTCCGTTCTGAACGCCCAGGAAGCTCTGCAAACGACGGTTTCCACTCTGCCCTCAACGACCACCTCACTGCCGCCGAGAAAATGCAACAAATTAGAGTTTGCCTACTGCAGACACATCTCGTACAACGTCACCACGTATCCCAATGTCTTGGGACACAAGTCGTTGAAAGAAGTCGAACAAGAGGCCATATCTTTCAGGTGAAGATCCTAAAAAATGAAAGCACTTTGCGTTATTTTTTTAATTAAAAAACCGATGTCAAAATCGAAATTGACCTTTGGGCTGATGATGAACTAATAACTTAATTGCTAAAATTGTATCTAAATTGCATCTTGTGCAACGTGTGTGTAATTGAGAAGCGAAAATATCAAGCCGCCTCTTAAAGTTTAACGCCAAGTTTCTCAAGACCTACAGCGAGATAATTTTCTATAAAGCAAACTCCGAAGATCCTTCATAATTGCGATAATTTCTTCGAAGTGCATTGACCATTTATTCGCGCTCTGTAGTTTGCGAGCGGCAATTTCGTTTTACGATGGCGTGCAGCACTGGGCTATTATAACATCTGGACTTTTGTGTGTTCAGGGAACTCGTGGACGCCGAGTGCTACAGGATGGCTTACGACTTCATCTGCCAAGTGCTGCAGCCGTCCTGTCTGTCCGGACATTCCGAGGACTTGATCCAGTTGCCATGCAGAAGTTTTTGCAAAGAATTTTGGTCCGGGTGCGGCAGTCGTCTTACAGATAAACTGAAGAAGGCACTCGATTGTTCCAAGTTTCCGGAGTACGCCGACTATGGAAGTTGTAAACCTAAACCAGGTTAATACTTTTTTTTTTATTATTGTTCAGATATCAGAGACCCGCAAAGCCAATAAAAATATAAAATAAATAAAACATATTAAATTAAAAAAAAATTCATATTCAGGTTGTGTTCAAGAACTTCAGTCCAAAGCTTATTCCCCACGTATTTGCGATGGAATCATAGACTGTGCTGATCTGTCGGACGAGAAAGGATGTGCCTACTGTAGAGACAGTGAGATGCACTGTGGGGTTGGAAGAGCTTGCATCTCTCAAAGCAAGAGATGCGATGGAAAAGTTGATTGTCCTAATGGAAGCGACGAGAAAAATTGCCGTAAGATTCTGATTACGAAAGACAGTTTTTAATGAATAAAAGCAATTAAAATTTGAACAATTGATAATTAGAAAGGAGATAATTGTATACAATTTTGCATTGCAGTTACCCTGGATGAAGATGTGAAATCGGCCCGAACACAGCCGCTGGATACGCCACATCTATCGAAATACAATGGACAAGGATATGTGATTTTCAATGAGAAGGGAACGCTGGGCAAACTTTGCACGGAAAATTTGAACAAATCTTTGCCAGGGGCTGAGATGGAGACCGTTTTGGAAGCTGCAGCTGCTTCTCTTTGCAGTCAATTAACATTTTCGTGAGTGAATGATGCGATTTTTCGTCTGCATTTTCTGTCTCTGACTATCGTTACTTTGTAATTCAATGAGAACGAAATTTCAAAACTCTTTTTCAGTGGTGTCAAGTCTGTTGAAATACGAATTGATGAGGAGGAGAATATTCCGTATGTGCACATGGAGGATCCTTTGGCGCCAGAAATCTCTTTCGTTCGATCAACATGTCCTAGCAAGGAGGTCATGTACGTTGAATGCTCTGACTTAGGTAAATATCCTTGACATTTATTTTATAAAAAGGTTACTATCTCTAATATGTATTACCATACAAGTTACTTATACAATTTAATATATATTTGATCCGATAAGAAATGTATAACTTTTTTTCTTCTAATAGAATGTGGAATTCAAAGTCTCGCCAACAAGATGGGGTCAAAGAGTCAAAGTCTCAGTAAGATGGCAGAGCCTGGTGACTGGCCGTGGCACGTTGTACTTTTCAAAGAAGACGTGCACGTTTGCGATGCTACTCTCATTCATAGTAGTTGGCTGATTACCACGGAATCATGTTTCCAAGGGTTGGTGTACAAAATGTAATTAAAATTTGTGACAATCTTGCCTGCCAATGTCTAAACTCAATGTTTTGTTTTTAGACAACCAAAGGCTGAATGGACCGCTCGATTGGGGACGATCAGATTATCAAGTTCAGCTCCTTGGCAACAAGAAAGGCGGATAATTGGCATGGTGAAATCCCCTGTTGAAGGGAGCACGACGGTACTATTGAAAATGGACCAGCCCGTCACCGCTTTCTCTGATTTCATCCGACCGATCTGTCTTCCTTCTGACAAATTCGTCCTTTCTGATTCATCCTATTGTAACACATTGGGCTGGGCTAGAAATCGTAAGTTTATTTAAAATCAAAATGTATAGAATTGTAAAAAAAGTTAAATATCAAAGTATTGTTTTTATTCATCGACTTGCAAATTTTAGGCGACTTACTCCAACGAGTTGAACTGAAACACAGTGCAATGGAAAAATGTGAAAACATCAGTATCGCCTCGGTCAACAGTCTTTGTACAGAATCTTCGTTTTCAACTGAAGATTGTAATGTGAGTAAAAATTTTTCATCTACAAAAATTTAATAATGACACACATTTTGAGTACCATTAGAAAAAAATTATTGGTGCAACTTTTTATTTTTAGGAAGAAGAAGTTGCAGGAAGTCCTATGTTGTGTCTCCTGCCAGATAATCATTCTTGGGCCCTCGTAGGAGTTGGTAGATGGCGCATAGCGTGCTCCAAAACCGGCACTGAACGACCACGACTCTATGATCAGATCTCAACGAATATTGCATGGATCAGATCAACGATCGACTGAGTACATTTTTCATTTGTGTAAATAAATTGAATAGAGTTTGGAATTGTCCTATAAATTTTATACGCGAAATGTCGTTTCAAACTGTATTCAAAAGATGAATTGCCTAAACGAATAACTAAATCGAACTATACAAATGCCAAGTCTTTTTATATTGAGGAGGAAATTTTATTTCGCAAGTGTAACACTTTTCTAGTTGTATGGAAAAGTATGCTACTAGCATTCGGTGCATGTTTTTCAACTTGTACACACTTACGCCATTTTTGATATGTATAAATCATGTAAACAGATTGCTGTTATTGTTAATTAATGAAATTCCTGTGCACGATTAAAGAGACACATTGTAAATAAAAGTGCACCTAACGTTTCTAGTTTATATTGTTTTTAATTTATTCGAAATTTTTATCATAGTTTTATTGTAATATTAACTATTGTATACGTTTTAAAATAAAATACAAATGTACAACTTTTTTATTTCAGTTATCCTTACATGCGTACTCATCAAATTGTATTTTATTCGTAGGTTGTTTTGTGGATAAATAATTAAATATAATAATAAATACTGTTTCGATATTTTGAACTCTGATGAACTTACAATTACCTAGCAAGTCAAAAGTTTGAGATGAGGTTTACGCATGGACGAACGATGAAAGGGCCCAGTCACGTCTATTTGCGGAGACCAAAATCTTCTCATGGCTTCGTAAATTTCAGATGGAGTTATTGGTTTTGTGAGCGAAGACTGAAATTAATAATCGAAATCATTTTAAATCTACAATATCTACAATAAAAAAATGTGTTCAATGACAATTTACCTGATTATGTTGATAAGGTTTATAAGTTTTTGGATTACAGTAACTAAACCGAACTCTATCAATGGAATCGCCATAGAGTTTCATCTGGTCCTGCCTTACCAAAAACGACAAGTCAACGATTTGTGCAACAGTTTCATAAGCTAAATAGCTTAAAATGATGTAGCCTTTTTTGTCGACAGTAAAGTCACCTAAAAACAGCAAGTACTAAAAGTATTGCTAAAAATGCTCAATTATGAAATCACCCATGTCTTAAGAATGTAATAAAAGTGTAAAAATACATACCGTTAACGCCCACCCAGTCGCTGAACTTGTGTTTGTTTTTATTTACAAACGACACACGTCTTGCTTTAGAGTATTCCAAATAACGAGCTTCATCGAGCTGTTTTGCAAGATTGTCTGCTCGGATGTTCCTGTCGTATTTTACTTGATCAAAAGCGTTGGAGTCATCCATGAGTTGGCCAGTGGTATCAATCAGTTCTAAAAATTCCTGATACTGATGATTTTCTGATTTGCCTGAATCTTCTCCTCCCAGCTCTGGTAGTTCTGAACTTACTGTTCTGTTAACTCTGGACTTGAAATGCATCAAATCTGAAATATGAATTCTCAATGTAATTTGGTAGATCGTTTAATTTATTTTTCGTTTAAGAATAAAAATTAATACCTAAATACTTGATGAGCCTTTGAAGTTTGACCTTGTCTTTGCGTAATAAAAATATAAAATCCTCAGCAATGACCACGTTACTACCTCTTTCTTCAGCAATACGACAGGCTTTGTTCACAATTGTTCTCATTTGTTGCAATACTATCTCATCAATTATTTTAGCAGATTCTATTAACGGTTCTGACGAATCTCCAAAACCGTGCATCATTTGTCGAATTTCTGGAAAATAAAAGTACGAATTTTTAATTAGAAAAATTGAAAATCTATATTAGACTGTTTCTTTAATAAAAAAAATTTGATTATTTAGAAATTTATACACTTACCATTGATATAATTATTAGGCTCCACTTTGACAGGAGCTGTGGATTTTACGAAAACGGAGTTTTGCATTTTGTTACTGTTCATAATTAAATCATAAACATAACCTTTGGTTGTATACAATAGATTGTAATAATTTTCAGTTTTCCTTTTACACCAAATTTGATTCACAATTTTTTTGCTTTGAATCTGATTTTTTTTTTACTTTCAACAACTTTTATCGTACTTCTCGATGTTCCTGCTTTGATTGTTTCATAAATTTAAACAGAAAATTCTCTCACATCTCCCATCTGATATTCAATGAAATAGTAACTAAATTCTGGTTTTTTCCGCCGACAGCCTTCAGTGATACCAGATCGGAGCGCTCTTACCGACTGTAGAATAATACAGTTAAATAATTTTCAAAAAAATTGTTTTTTCAAATTTTATGTAAACAAGAATTAACAAGAATTATATAAAAACACTAAAATAACTTTATGCAAACTTTAAAATATCGAAACAAGTAGATCCAATCAATATGTGTTTTGCATTAAGAAATTCTTATGTGACCTTGAAAAATTATCAGATATAAGGTATGAAGTAAAAATTAATAATAAAAATAATTTCCATATTAGATTTGCTGAACATAAAAATTGATCATGGATGAGAAGATAAGTTACCAGAAGAAGGTAAATTTTTAACTGTTAGAGTGGACGTAATCAAGTACCGCAGCTGTCATTGCTTTTGAAATCTTTATTTGCATACAAGCTGTCTTGTAATTTTCATTCTAATTTTATCTTACATCATGTATTAGTCATATAATTATATTTTATTTCTTGCGTTATTTAAGAAAAGTTACACATGTTTTTTAATCTCTGCTACTCCTTCGGGGTAAAATTCTTTCATACATTCTATCCAGAGTTCACCATATGAACAAGTACGAAATAAAGGTGCTCCTGTAAAATAGTGAATAATAACTATTATAGAACATGTGCAATAAAATGTAAAAATGTGTGATCAGGTATACGATCAAAAAAGTAATTATACTTTTTAGAAAATGTGTCTGAAAATAAATCATTTTGACATACTTACTTGATTCCATGCATATACTCCACATCCTCAATCTCTCTGTATCCAAGCAATCATTGCCTTCTGTACACTTGTGGAATATTTTTGTCATTATTTTTAGTAGCTTCGCTTTTGATTCATCATTAGCTTTCGTATCCTAAAATAATATAATAAATTTCAATACTTAATTTATATTTATATTTATTACACTTCTTTGAAAATCTGAGCACTGCTCCGTTTTTTCTATATCTATCTGTGCTATTATTATTCTACTCTATATTTTTTTTACTCTGTATCTTCTTATTCCTTGTCAATTGTTTTAAATAAATAAATTTAATTTTAATTTAAATTTAAATTTAAATTAATATAATTTAATAATGAATTAAGAAATGATTACCATGAATAGTTTCATACACATACAGTCTATTAAACAAGCTTTCTTCTTAGTTAATTCTCCAGTAATTGCGTCCACTTAAATCACAGAATTTTATAAAAATTGAATTAAATGTATAAAAAAATTTTGAAACTCACAATCCTTTTAATTCTTCACTGAAACTTTAGTTGTTCATTTTTTCAGAAAATTTGAATATTTTGTTAAATTTAAGTTAAATTATTAAATATACATACGCAATGTTAGTTTGCTAGATAATTCCTTCTGACAATGTGATTGGTGTACTGAGATATACTCAACCGTTATTCTATTCATTTCATCTATTAATGGTGAAGTAGCTCCAAAAATTGTCTAAAAAATTATCATTCTGTTATCGTGTGTATAATGAGTAAACTGTTTCATCAATATTGTAAACAATTATTACAACTACTGAAATTGCAGGGATTAAAATTGATAAATATCTCATGATAAAATTGTATGTATACAAACTGAGTTAGTGTAAATTATAAGCTGTACTTCTGTTTAATTTGTTTTCAGAAGTGACACACGTTTTTATGCATCTATTAAACGTAATGTAAACTAATTATTAGATTAACTTCCGACATAAATGGTATACTTATACCTACTCATGATTGAAATATCCGATAACAAAAAAGCAGTTAATAACAATCGTTCAAATTACGAACTATGCATTTATGAAGAAATGATTAATTTTCCTTGTTACATGATGCCTAAATCACATTATATATTTTAAATCGAACTTAGAACTTTTAGAAACAATCAACAATTTCCATTATTATTGATTGTAATTATATTACAATTCTCTGTTAAAAGACAATAAATATCATAATTAAATCGATGACTTTAACGAAGAAAATATTTATTTATTGATATATATATATAATGACTTAAATAAATGAGTCCAGAAATCATTTATTTTTAACAACAATTCATAAATAATTGTCGATGATATTACATCATACAAATCGTTGGCATCTGAGTGTCTTTTGTTACAAGAGATAATTGAAGCGTTGGATGCAATAACCAGACTTGCGCTCGGAGTTTATGTTATGTCCAAAATTTTCTCGATACTTTTTCATTTTGAAAACAAGGCCTCCGAGCGCAAGTCTGGTTATTGCATCCGACGCTTCAATTAGGCCATTTGTATACACGAATTCTTGGGTCGTAAACACTGAATGACTGTGTTGTTAATTTTCAATGCTCGGTTCTTAAGCAGGTTGGTCAAAAAAAAAAGTTTCCAATGTAGCAGTAGCAGTTTCTTTTAATGACAAAAGAAGAAAATATTATTCCAAAATAACCACTTTTTTTCTTCTTGTCTATTAGTCTAATTTCTATGAATACTTAGAGTTGATTGCCAACCTAATTTGCATAATTTTCGTCAAAACTATATCTGAAGATTCGGCACTGCCAACTGCTTTTCATTTTTGGAGTGGTAAGGTTGTACAATTCATTAACCTAAACAGAGTGGAAAAGCGTACATTAGAGTGATCTCATAACGCATATTGATAAGCAAGTGACCAAACGCTATGATGTAAGAATGACCCAAATATTGTACACTGTTTTACAAAGGTGCTGAAATATTAAATGATTTTCCTGGAAACCTCCTACTTTTACAATTCCTATGTTTCCCATGCTAAAAAAATTTAAATAAATAGAGTGCTCCTGGCGCAGTCAAATCAGTCTCTCCTCCCGGTTGACCCGGTAGACTCATCTCTTGAATCTAATGTCCTCAAATTGTTCAACGGCAAGAGCATTTGTGCGACTGTCCTCTAATAGTTCAGCGGCAAATATACCACCATTCTTGTCCAAGAGTCAGTCCTTGTTCAGAAACTGTTTAAAGTGTAACAGAATAAGTGATTCGCAGTATCCAGAATCCGATCTTAACCAAGAGTCAGTCCTCGAAAATTCCGTTGGATAAATACCAGTAACCTCAAGTGAAATCTCAAACAAGTAAGAAATCATCGCCAGAAGTCCAGAAGCCAAAGATTTTTACGCAAGCATTTATTACTCCAAATTATTATATTTTATAACATATACTTAGCACATCGACCTAGTTATAAGTTAATTATATTATAAAAATAAAACATTACAAAATAATGCTTGATTATTTTGAAGAAATAAACATTGTTAAACCAATCGACTGTTTCTTTGAGTGCAAACCCTATAATTTGGGTAGCTTGTTTTGTTCAAATATAACCTTAAAACCGTCTGTTATTTCTCCGGACGTAACATCCTAAATAATAAAACCCACACAAAATAAAAAAAAATCAAATTAAACAAGATACTAATTGTTAGTTGGTTTAACAAAAAAGTACTGAAAAGAAATTGTTTATTGCTTTTAACATTTGAATGCATACTTCATAAGTATTAAATTAGAGTTTATAATGATACGAAATCATTATTCGAAATCAAAATCCAAAATATAGTTAATAAATGACACTATATATTATTTCAAAAAGGGTAGTTTCAAAATATGTAATTTGAATATGAATTTTTAATTAATTTTTTGTAATTGTACATAAGGTATAAGACATTTTATAAATGTCTTTTTAAGAAAGACAAACGGTTCTCGAGTGCCTCTATTTTATGTGCAAGCTTATGATCACGCACCGAAAAAATACAGGAAATACATAAATACATAGGTTTTAGAATCTGCAAATTATATTTACATACATAATTAAATATATATAATTTTAGTAACTATCATTACTAATGGTACTGAAACATCTTGATAATTTACATGCCTTTTTGAAAGTATCTAGTGATATTGGACAACTTTTGAAAATGTGAAAATCAAACGGTTTAACGATTGTTATTAATAATAAAGAAAATGTCTTTCGAAATTCTGGGTGAATGTAAAACCACTTTGTGTATGATCTTTAAAATCAAATGAGGTCAACCTGATAAAAATATTCCAATTATATTCGATGGTGACATAATTATCTGTTTATATTTACACTTCCTTTCTGAAACTTTCACTAGCATTAATTGAAGTTTGGTATACAAAAAAAATGATGAACAAATTGATAAAATCTTGAACAACCAAAATGAATATACGAACATTATAACTAGAATGTTACAAACAAATGTAAACGAAATGAAGAACTGTATTCGAAAATCATTAATAGAACTTACTTGCAAATGTAATTGGGTTCGATTTGAAATACACTGTCATAAAACGTCAGTATAAATTTTAACTAGGAACAAGATCATGCATTCATTCATAAAGAAACAAATTTCACTTGAAAAAAAATTTCTATATATATTTACCCAATAAAGGCCAATCAATATTCGAATTATCGAAGGTATGCAAATGCAGAAAAGTATATAACCAACATATGTTTCTTGGATATTTTTTTCATATCTGGATCATTTAAAACATCGTTTGAAATTTTAGAAACGTAATAAAATATTTTAAAAAATATACACACGTTCGTAATCTCTGACATTCTTTTGCAAGTAAGCGCAAACATTTTTGAAAAACTTTTGATTTCTCTCCATTGCGAGTTATGATACTTTTGATATTCATGAGTTTCCGAAATCGGTTACTAAAAGTTTGTGAGATGGATTTAATCGAGGATTTAGTCAAGTTGATCAGATGTTGTCATATTCTTCTTTTTTTGATCGTTAAAAAATAACCTTAGTAGAGGAATTTGTAAATTTGTAAACATTACAAAAGTTAACAGCATCATATCACTTGATAAATTTAAAATCGTAATAATTATAAATTTTTCCATTTCACTTAGAAACTAGAAATATTTAAGCCGAAATAAAAACGTATAATTCAATATGAAAATGTGAGAAATAGAAAAACTATTGGTGGAATACCTGAATTGAGTTAGAAATTACATTTGGTCCGAATTCTCCCATACCATGCAACGCTTTGAAGAAAGTTTCCTCTCCAACTTGTAAGTAATATTTTTTTTCAGCTTTAGTCCAAGTATCATGAGTATTTGTTTTTACGAATTTCATTTCTCTTATTACCATATATTTCTTTCTAATATATATCATATCGCTAAATCTCTCGTTCCCTATGTAAAATTGCATAGGTGTCACTATAGATAAATTCAAAACTAAAAATAAAAAGGTAACGAGAATATTAACACTTCATTTCTATTTTCATTTTTTATATTACGTAATCATTAAGATGAACTACCTATATAAAATATCATCATCGTATTGAAATATTTAGAAAAATTTTTATTCATTTCGAAGTTGATATTATTTGATGAGTCACGTGAACATTGATTCACTTCATCATATAAGCGTTTTCGCTGAAAAAAAATAAAAATAAAAAAAAAACGTTAAAAACCAAATGTTTTTTATTCCTAAAAATGTGACAAATGACAAAATTGTACCTTAGATGTAGTGAGAACGTTGAATAAAAATTTTGAGCTTACATCATATAAACAGAAATTTATCATAATATCGAAAACGATGTGATTGTAAAACAAATATATCAAAAGCAACCGACCACTTGTCTTTTTTGAACAATTGAATTGGGCATTTAATAACTTTGTCTGTTTCGTTTACTTATTTAATTTTGAATCAAATGAACTAGATAAAAAGTAAGAAACCAAGAACGCAGAACGCGTACTTCGCTAGCCAAATTCTGGCATGTTTCGTACTAAATAGTAGAAATAGAAGTAGAGAAAAAGTGAGAAAAAATTTTCAAACATTTTTTACCTGAATGACTGTTCGCTGGATGATTACTTGGTAGCAGATCATAATTTGAATCAATCTAGACAACAGTTTGATCGGGTAAGGCCAAACTCCCGTTATTTTAAGCATAATTTTCATCACTTTTAATAATCTCAAATCCAATTGATTTTGTTTTGGTTCTATCTTACACATTTTTCAAAAGTATATAAAATATGTATATATTATTTATGTCAATTCTGTAAGGCAATTTTGTATTTTTCTTTTGATCAAAGTGAACATATAAATCAATATTTTGAATGAAAACAGAAACTG